>JAAAKG020132550.1:0-14470 GCA_010014905.2 Druon quercuslanigerum
ACCGTATATCAATACTAGAATTTCTTTGATTTAAAGAAAGTTTCTTTGATTCAACAAAACTTTTTTCTGGGTGTACAAAATTCAATCGATTCGTCTAAAAATTCTAGGATAGATTGACTAGATAAAGCTCCAATGCTACTCTTTAGGAAATTTGTAATTAATTATAATTTTTAGATTTAATTCACTTTTAATTCCCAAAATTCAATTAATTATCCGTTTATTCGACCTGTAGCCAAGAATATGCATTCAATTTGTCTGAAAATTAAATGCTACATTGATTAGATAAAGCTCCAGTCCTCCTTTTTAGGAAATTCGGATTCATTAAATATTTCTGGACGTATTTAGCTTTTTAGGTCCCGAATTCGATTGTTTAGAAGTTTAGTATGTCTTGAGTCTACAATAGTAGATACTATGATTAAGCTCAACTGAAATTTTTTAAAGTTATTTCGATCTCGAAATTATTTTTTTCCGTATTGCCCTTTTCATGCGAACAAAATGAATATTTGTAGTTCTTCATTTATCCTACTAGACCTTACACTGTTGTAGCGATTACTTCACAATTTTATTTTATTATTTTAGGACTCAGTAATTAACCAATTCGTATAAAATTGAAAGTAGAAAAACTGTTTACAGTTGTATTTCAATTTATATTACTAATATTAATACCAATTATATTCGAATATTATAATTATTTAAAAAAAATTTCATTGAATAAAAGTTTGTATTAAAAACAAGTTAAATTTTGTCTGAAATATCTACAATGCAAAAAATTCAGCCATGTAAAAAGTAACCAGTATAATGAAAATAGTTCGTAAAATAAAAGTTTTCCAGATCATTCCAAAAGATGTAAAATTTATAAAATTTATCAGATTAATAAAATTACAGAAATGTTTAGAATGTGTTAAATGGTAAAATAAATGAAAAACTTGGAAAGATTATTATTATTTTTTTTTATTAAAAATAAAATAGAAGAGTAGAGACAATCTTACCAAGTACTCATCCCCCCCTCTTTATTACATTCTAAATATTTCTGTAATTTTATCAATTTAACAAATTATTTTGCATATCTTCTAGAATTACCTTTCTTAATTTTTCGCATCATGTTTTTGATGAGATTCTTGTACCTCCAGAAAAAATGGCATTGTTCCATAAATACAGTTATTAATTTGCTGAGAGATCTTTGTTTAGTTAACTCGTTTGTGAAATGAAAAAGGCGTTGGGCCGTTTCAGAAATCAGGTTGTCCGTCAATCAGTGCTCGACAAAGTGAATCAGTCAATCTAGCCAGGCCTTTTAGGTAACCTCGTTTAGTTCCTACAATTGAGATTTGGTACTGGATTTGGCATGAGAATCGAGTTTTCCTGTCACGAGCCTCTTCATTACGTGAGGCTTTATATGCAAACTTTCAAAAAAAGTTTTTTTTTCGTCTATTTTACGTTAAAAGACTATACATGCCTGTTCTGAATAAAGTTTCACTTGAAAGCGCAGGCTTATGTTGTACCCTAAAAGTTATGTTTGGGAATGCCTTCAAACTATTTTGCCCAAATATGATACAATCATGAGGCACCCTCTTAAAATAATTCAATATTTTTAATTTTTTTATTTAATCTACTTTGATTTATCTGGATAAATTTGTCATATAGGATGTACAAGGGGCAAGATTTAGCATTAAAACGAAAATATTTCCAAACAAAATTTCACTCACAAATCACTTTACGTTTTTTTTTCAATTATAAATAATAATAATTGTAAATAAATTCCAGAAATATTATTTATCTGAAATTGGATAAAAACGCTGCAAAGAATTGAAGACTACAATTATCCTAAGTCAGATAATGTTAATCACGAGACAGATAACAATTATTCGTCGTCGGATTTTTGAAGTTGTCAATTGTTTGTCACATTTTTATACAACTTCAGATAAATAATATGCTTGGGATTTGCTGAGAGGGTTTCCAAAATCGAAATAATTAAAATATTGATAAGAATTATCTGGAAATAAAATCAAGAATGCAACGACTAAATTTGGACGATCAGCATAAAGTGTTCCCATTCCAATCTGAAAAAAAAATAAAAAATCCTCTTCTTCCCTAAAAAAAAAGAAAAAGAAAAAAACAAAAAAGAGGAAAGAAAAAATAAGAAGGCAACCATCCAATTCACAAGGGAGTTGTTTGAGTGCCGGAACGTTGGTGATTATATTTAAAAATGTTTTTTTTGTGGTTTGATAAAAAAAAATTATTTATAGATCAGAACTTTTTTTAAAAAAAGAGAGAAGGAAGGGGATTTGGATGGTTGCCCTCTCATTATTTCTTTCCTCTTTTTTGTTTATTTCTTTTTCTTTTCTTTTTTAGGGAAGATGATTTTTTTTCAGATTGGAATGGGAACATTTTATGCTATTATTCAAATTTAGTCGTCGGATTCTTGATTTTATTTTCGGGAAATTCTGCTCATTAACTTGATTATTGGACGTTAGTTAGGATTTTAAATTTGATTTTAATCTCATTTAGGATTCTTCAATTTTAATAAAAATATTTTTGGTTCAGAATTAATCTTTTTTGTTAAATATTTTTTTATTTATTTTCATCTTTAATTAATTTTTGAAATATTCAACAATTTTACTAATAATCCATTCTTTTTGGTTGGAATTTAAACTGCTTTGTAAAAAATTCATATTATCGGGCTTAAAACGAATTTTTTTGTAGAAAACTTGTCTTTTTGGTTCGAAATTTGATCTCCTGTTACACAAAAAAAATCTCTGGCTAATTTAATCAAAATTCTGGTTAATCTAACCAGAAATAATATTAAGGACATAATTAACGAGTACAATTGTTAATTTAACCAGACATTGTTTTGAGTGTAGATATTTAATATTTTTTTGGTTGAAGATGCAACTGTTTTGTTGAAAATTAATTTGTTTTTGTTGAGCATTAAACTGTTTTCTGGACATTTTTTTTTGTTTGAGTTCAACCGTTTTTTATTAAAAATTAAAAATTATTTTTTTTAGAAAAATCCACGATTACCTTTGGTATTTAGAATTCGTAATTTATGGCTCAAAACTCATCTCTTTTAATAGAAATTGAATTTTGTTGGTAAAAAATGCAACTTTTTGGTTAAAAATTAACGTTTTTTGTTAAAGATTCATATTTTTTAGCTTAAAATTAAACCGGTTTGTGAAAAGTCCTCCTTTTGGCTTGAAAATTCTATATTTTTAATATAAATTTTAACTGTTTTGTTGAAAATTATTCTTTTGTTGAAAAATTATATTGTTGGCTTGAAATTTCAATAGTCTTGTGAAAAGTTGTCTTTTTGCCTTGAACACTAAAAATTTTATAGGAGCTTCAACTACTTTGATGAAAATTAACTGTTTTCTTGAACCTTAATAAATATTTTCTAAAAAAACAATTCTGTAAGAAAGTCGCCTTTCTGGATTAAAAATTCTGAAATTTTATAGAAAATTAAAATATTTAATTCGAAATTAATTACTTTGTTGAAAAATTGTACATAACAAAAAACTTAAACTATTTTATTAAAAATTAATCTGTTTTTTTTAGCATTAAACTTTTTTCTGGAAAATAATTTTTTTTTCCTTGAGTTCAACCGTTTTTTGTTAAAAATTAAAATTTTTTGTTTAGAAATATCCACGATTAGCTTTAGTGTTTAGAATCCGTAATTTATTGAAATCTCATTTTTTTTAATAGAAATTTAATTTTGTTGATGAAAAATGCAATTTTTGGGTTAAGAATTAACTTTTTTTGTTAAAGATTCATATTTTTTAGCTTAAAATGAAACCGGTTTGTGAAAAGTTCTCCTTGTGGCTTGAGAATTATACATTTTTGATATAATTTTTAACTATTTTGTTGGAAATTATTGTTTTGTTGAAAAATTGTATTGTTCGCTTGAAATTTCAACAGTTTTGTGAAAAGTTGTGTTTTTGCATTGAAGGCTAAAAATTTTATAGGACATGAAAATGAACTGTTTTCTTGAAAATTAATATTTTTTTAAAATAAACAATTCTGTAAAAAAGTCGCCTTTCTGGATTGAAAATTCATCAATATTATAGAAAATTGAAATATTTGATTGAAAATTAATAATTTTGTTGAAAAATTGTATATACGGCTTAAAACTGCAACACATTTTTTTAGAAAATTTAATTTCTTCGTTAATACGAAACATTTTTGTAGAAACTTGAACTATTTTATTTAAAACTAATTGTGTGGTCGAAAATTTATATTTTTTATTTGAAATTTCGACATTTTAGTAGGAAATTTAACTAGTTGCTGGAAAATGTAACTTTATGGTTAAAAATAAACTTTTTTTGTTGAAAATTCATAATTTCGAGGTGAAAATTAAACGGTTTTTGTAGCAAAGTCGTCTTTTTTTCTTGAAAGATTCTCAACTTTATGGAAATTATTTTGTTGTAAATTCATCTGCTTGGTGGAAAATTAATTTTTCCTTTAAATTCTACTATTCGATTAAAAATTTCCCTTTCTTGGTTGACAAGTAAATTTTTTTATTGAAAATTCATTTATTCTTTTTGAAAATGACCTCCTCTTTAGCTTAAAAACTGTACGTTTTTATAAACATTTGTCTTTTTGGATTGATAAATGATATTTGTGGGCTAAAAATTTAGTTCAAAATGCAATATGAAAATTTAGGAATGTGGTGTCTAAATTAATTTAATTAAGAAGAATTATAATTTTTCTATTTCCCTAATATTTTCTCGGGTAAAAACTTCAGCCTGCTCTTTTAGGTAAAACTTAGTACAGTGAACATATGGCACGACAATAATTCTGACATTTTAAATTTATTACTTAACTTGAAAAACTGTAAAAAATGAATAAAAGTCTGGCTGGTTTAGCAATTCAACTCGGCCATGGTGCACTTAACTTCTTAAATCGAGTGACTCGGTATTTTGTGCAATCTGGAGAAGAGGAGAACCACCCCACGACTTTTGCTAAAGAGTTTTCCAAGGAGGGTTTTTAAAGAAGGAAGGAAGGAAGAAAGAAAGTGAACGAGGAAGTTGAAATACTTTGTAACAGGGAAGTTTCGACTGTTCGCTGGTTGGTTCTCCAAGGCAGGGGTGACAGAACAGGGGAGGGTCGAGTGAATTGATGGCGCAGCCGAGGTTGCTCAAATGTTCAGACGGGCCAGACTGGGAACAGAGTTGAGGCGAGAGCCAAGGCATTGGGAGATGCCTGAGTAAAGTTCGTCTTAATTGTCGGAATTCTAGTTAATTATAGGAAGATTCGCGTTGCGAAAGATCGGATAACTACTTGTCTCTACGCTGCTACTGATATTTAACTTAGTCGACTGAAACAAGATGAGAGAAAAAGCTTCCTTCGACTTTTCTGCTTTTCAAACGAATGCAATTTCACTTATTTCCTCCTTCTTCCGAGACTCGAGCCAGCTTTCAAACTAGATGCAATATCTTCAGGAACCGCGATCATTCCCAAATAACATTGTCGTGCATTTTAGTCCTTCATTATAAATCAGTGGGGGAAATCATGCAAGAGTAGGTGGTTTAAATTTATTGGAATATGCAAAAAAAATTGTTCTTAGGGATCGTCCATAAACTAAGTTACCACTTTTAGGGGGGTGGGGGTGCTTATAAAACGTACGGCTGGTTACGATGGTAACGTTTTTAGTACGCTTCCAGTTGATAAATGTTTTTGGTAGAAAATTAATCTTTTTGTTTAACAGGGTGTCTACCCTACCTGGAAAACCTGGAAAACCTGGAATTGTGAGGGAATTTGTACATACCTGGAAAAACCCGGAAATGTCAGGGAATTTTTTCAAGAGCGTAGTTAATTTTTTTTTATTGCAATATTAAATGAAATAAAATGCTCTTTTGTTTAAAATCAATTTTTTTACTTAAAGTTCAGTTTATTAAATTTATTCCAAGTCCAACTTGAACTATTTTGTTGGAAAATTTATTTCTTGAACTTAAAATGTAACTGCCTATTTAATATTTGGTTGAAAAAATATTTTTGGTTATAATTCTTTTTTATGGGAAATTTAATGATTTAATGATTTCAAAATTAATGCTTTTGGTTGCAAATTCAACTATTTGAGTTGACGAATCATTATTTTAGTTGAAAATTCGCAGCTTTTGTTTAAAATGCATTTTTTAAACTAAAAATGTAACTATTCAATTGTTATTTAATAATTTATCTTTTTAAGTTAAAATTCATGTATTTTCAATAAAATTCGTATTTGTTGATAAAAACAATTCTTCTATTTCATTTTTGTTTGAAAAAGGATATTTTTTGTTTGAAATTAAACTATTTGGTTGAAAATTTGTTGTATTTGTATTTGATAATGCAAATATTTTGTTGAACATTCATATATTGATAATTTGGACTTTAATTTTTTTGTCTAAATGGTCTAAAATGGTAGAAAAGTCATCGTGCTGGTCAAAAATAAAACTAATTTGTTCAAAATTGATTAAAAATTCATCTTTTTGTTTAAGATTCATTTATTCGAGATAAAGATTGATCATTTTTGCTAATAATTCATTAGTTTATTTGAAAATTTAACTATTTAGTGAAAATTGGGAATTCTTTTATTGAAAATTCAACTTTTTTGTTAAAAATTCATATATTTAATTTAAAAATCACCTTTCTTGCTATAAAATTAATTTTCTTTCTTAAATATTGATCGTCTTGTTTAAAAATCCATTTTTTTTTGCTTCTAAATTCAAGTACTGTAATTAACTATAGATAATTTTAGTAATTAATTCATCTTTTTATTGAAAATGAAACTTTTTGTTTGAAGGTTAAATTAAATTTGCTTAAAAATTAAATCTGTTTTTTTTTGTGTAAGAATATTTTTTTGACTGAATATTTAACTATTCCATTTTTTGTTTAAAAGTGATATTTTTTAGTTAAAAATTCAGCTATTTGTTTAAAAATTGATCTCTTTTAGTTGAAAATTCAACTCTTTTATTCAGAATCAATGTATTTTTTGAAAAATCGTCTTTTTGGTAGAAAATTAATCCTTTTGGTTGAAAATTCAACTGTTTTTTAAAAAATTTATGTATCTTTTTGAAACTTTAAATTTCTACGTGAAAAGGTACAAGTAAGTAAAATAAAAAGGTGTCTGAATTTTTATTCAAATTCATGTACTTCAGAGACAAATTCGAGAAATGTTTAATGATTTTTTTAGTATTATTTAATTATTCGTTTATTCTATCGTGCTAAACTATTCAAGAAAATCTTGTCATATTAATTAGATTCCTATGAATTAAAAAGGAACATTTTTTGTAATAAACTCGCTAAAAAACATACCTGGAAAAAACCTGGAATTGTCAGGGAATTTTTTCCAGGATTTGAGTAGACACCCTGTTTAAGAATTCTTGACTTTTATTAAAAATTCGCCTTTTTTGGTAGTAAATTAACCTTTTTACTTAAAAAGTAGGCTTCTTTAATTAAAACTTTAATTTTTTAGTTAAGAAGTATCGCATTTTATTAGAAATTTTTCTTTTTTAATGGTAAAATAATATTTTTTATTCAAAATTAACCTAGTTTTGTTGAAAATTCAACTTTTGGGTTAAAAGTTCTTGTATTTTGTTTAAAATTCGTATTTTAGGGTATTAAATTAATTTTTTTGTTTAAAAATCCATCTTTTTAGTTGAAAATTTAACTTTATGGTTGAGAATTCTTGAATTTTGTTACAAATTCTTTTTTCTTCGATAAAAAATTAATCTTTTTGTTTAAAAATTTATCTCTTTGGTTAAAAATTTAACAAATAGGTATTAAATTTTCTACTTTCTTAAAAATTAAAAAATTTCTTTCTTAACAACTCAAATTTTTGGTTGAGAATTCTTGAAGTTTATTAAAAATTCGTCTTTTTGGCAGTCAATTAATATTTTTGTTTAAAAATTCATATTTTTGGTTAACAATTTAACAACCAGGTTTTAAAGTTTGCAATATTTTCTTAAAAATGCATTTTTTGGTTCACGATTCAAAATTGTAGTCAAAAATTCATCTCTGGTTGGAAATTTAACTGTTTTGTTGAAAATTCCTTTTTTGTATTAAAAAACTAATTTGGTGATTGTAAATTTACCTGTCCCATTTTTGGTCAAAAAGGGTTCTGTTTTCAATGAAAAATTCAACTTTTTGTTAAAATTGAAGTATCTTGTTAAAAATTCGTTTTTAGTTTTATTGAAAATTCGATTTTTTTGGTATAAAATTAACTTTGTTATCAACATTTCCTATTTTTATTTGATAATTCAACTATTTTTTATACAAAATTCGTCATTTCGCCTTGAAATCTCAAAAACTTAATAAAAAAATCAAATATTTGGTACAAAATTCGTTTTTTTATAATTTAAAATTGTTTTTTTTTTAAATTAAAAATCTAACTATTCCTGTTTTGGTTAAAAAATTTCTCTTCTTCGTTTAAAAATGTAATAATGCCTGGATTAACTGTCACATAAAATTCAATTGGGCACATTATAACACTTACTCTGCAAAATGTCCAGGAAGTTGGCAACGCCAACTTTAAATTTCCCAAAAATGAAACATTCTCTGAATTGTGCTAGGTAATGTGAAAGAGGCACAAACTTGTGCCGCAAATCAAAATTTAATATCTCTGACGATTTTCGAAAAAAACTGACTTTAAAAAAAAATCTGCTTCGGCATTTCTGAATTTCAAAAATATGAGAGTTGTGCCGAATTGTGCTAGGTTTTTACTGTTTTGTGTCGTATATAATTATTTGAAAATATCAAAATTTGACCCCAAAAATCAAAAAATCATTTTTTTACCATCTTTACTCAATATTAAAAAATAGGAATTTGGGAAATCTGAAACATGTACTGGGTTGTGCTAGGCTAGCATAACAAATAATTAACATTTCAATTTTGACTGGCATTAATATTTGCTCAAAAAACCGGATTTTTAAAAGTTGCAACGCATTCTTTACCCAAAAATTTTCAAAAATACGAATTTTGAAAATCTGAAACTTGTTCTGGGTTGTGATAGGCTAGCACAATAAATAACTTTCACGTCAAATTTCACTGGCCTTAATATTTAAAAAAAAAAAAAAAACGGATTTTGAAAACTTGGAATGCGTTTCTTTACACAAAATTTTCAAAAATACGAATTTCGATATAATATTATGAAATAACTGATTCGTCAGTTAAAATACAATAAACTGATTAATTTTACAGTTATTTTACAATTAAACAGTTAAAAGTTAATAAACTGATTTAATTAGTAAAATTTTTACCAATTCAAAGTAAAAGAGCATTCCGAATAACATAAACTACAGTTCATATCAAACTTTGTTTTACGGAGAAATTTAGTGATAATTTAAATTTAAAAAAAAAATTAAAGTTGTTTAGTCAAAGTCAAAGTACATAGAAAAATTTGAATTTTGGCAATTGTTTCCGTGTCCCGTTTTCTGGTGGTTTTCTTTCAAATTATTGATATACTGGTTCAAAATTATAAAAGAATTATAATCAAATATTTTAATTGAAAGCCATTTTTTATAAATCTGGTACGATGTCGTTCAGTTTTCGAAATTCATTTTTGAAATTTCTTTGTGGGGTTGAGTCATATGGTTTATTTTCCTCGAGTTTTCTCAAAAAGCTTACAAAGGCAGTGGTGAGTCTTGCATGCAGATTCGAGATGAAACCAGCGAAAAGGTTTTAAAGGGATGCAAGTCGATTGGCGAAGCAGAAGGACGAGAGGCGAATAAAAGAGTGGAAAATAGAGATTCTTTTTCATTTTATCCTCAGTGGCATCGACTCCCTTGTCGACGCATCCACTTTGATTCGTTTCAGGTCTTCCAATCCTAGAGGCACGAAAACGCTGAATCTGGTTCTATATCAGTCAGGCGTGCCAACTATTGTTGAGGACTGAGCAAAGTTCGGTAAGGATAACCGCCCGAGGGTGAAAAATATTTGTCACTGAATTCCTCCAGATTTCCCAGACCCAGGTGTCCGTGAAATCGTTCAAGGGCTTACATAAAAGATGCAATGACGTCTCTTATGATAAAACTGAGTTTCTACCCATTAGGAAATTTCTGGAAAAATCTGATAGTTACGAAATTTTGGATTTTTTTTTGAATATTGAACAAGTTTGTTAAAAAGTAATACTATTTTGGTAAAAAATTTAACTGTTTGCTTCAAAATTAACCTTTCTGTTGAAAATACGTTTTTTGGCAGCAAAAATCAATATATTTTGGAGAACATTTTCTTTATTGACTGGAGAATATATCTCTGTTTAAAATTTGTCTTTTTGGTAGAAAAATACATCTCGTATTGTAGAAATTTCATCTGTTTTGATTAAGCATACAACTATTTGGTGGAAAGTTAATTAATAATATTTTTTTGAGTAGATGATTCATCATTTCACGTAAAAAGCTTTCTTTTTAAATAAATTTTTTTTTGAATAATCTTTTAAACTCAAAATTTAACTGTTCCATGTTTGTTTTTAAATGAAACTTTTTTGGTTGAAACATCAGCTATTTGGTGGAACATTCATTTCGGTGGTTGAAAAGTCATCTAATTTGTATAAAATTCGACTTTTTTGGTAAATAATTAATCTTCTTTGTTGAAAAATTATCTTCTTGGCCTACCATTCAACTATTTGGTTAAAAATTCATTTCTTTGGATGAAGATTCATAATTCTATTTTAAAATTAATATTCTTCATTGAATTTTTTTTTCAATAAAAATTTAACTACATGTTCAATTTTTTTCAGATTTAAAAAAAAATGCAAATTCCGCTATTTGGTTAAAAATTAATTAATTTAAATGATAATTCAACTATTCTTGTTCAGGTTGAAAATTTATGTACTTTATAAGCGATAAATGACAGCGATAACAGTGTGGCCTCAGACGAGCATAATTGGCATTAAGACATTTCTGTAAACTATATTTAATTTCTTTTGTACCTAAAGTTCATTGTCCGTTTCTCTGCGCAAATAAATAAATAAATAAAATTATTTTTTTTTGGTTGCATATTCGTCATTTTAGTGAAAAATTCATTCCTTCGGTTAAAAATTCTTTTTTTCCTTTGTGGAAAGTCAAATTCTTTAAACTAAAAATTTAAATTTTCCATTTTTTCTTACATCATGTATTTTTGGATTTAAAAATCCATTTATACGATTGAAACCTCATATTTTTTGTTTTAAAATTAATTATTTTGGTAAATAACTTATATTTTTGGCTTGAAACTTCAACTTTCTTGGTAGAAACTTTTGATTTTGGTCTTTAAAATTCAGAAATTCTTTTCAAATTTAAGTTTTTTTTTATTGAAAATCCATTTTTTTAAATTAATTTGTTAAGTTAAAATTTAACTATTTCATGTTTACTTTAAAATTATTTTCTTTAGTCGAGAATTTATCTATTTAATCGAAAACTTATTTCTTTGGTGGAAAAATTAACTTTTTTGGTTGAAAATTCGTGTATTTTGTTGACAATTGGACTTTTCTAGCAAAAAAATTAATTTTCTTGGTTAAAAATTCATTTTTGGTTTTTAGTTAAAACTTCTATTATTTTGTTGCAAGTTTAACTATTTACTCAAAAATTAAATTTATTATTGTTGCTAAATTTTTTTAATAAGAAATGTTAATCTTTCATTTTCGCTTAAAAGATTAATTTTTTTAATTTGAGAATTTTATTTATTTTGTTGAAATCTCAATTTTGTTGGACATTAATTTTTTTAAATCTATTGAATTTTTTTTTCTTTTTCGACAGAAAAGTCTTTCTTTGTTGAAAGTTTTTGAGTGTTAAAATGTGGAAAGTACTCATGTGAATTCCCCTATAATTATTCAAAGCACGGTGATTGAACCATTGATTACGAATCCGGTAATTGAAATATAACCCGTAGTGTAATCGTCCGGCAATGAAATTTGATTGATTCTCTTGTTTTCCCCAGGTCACAACTCTTTGCATTTTCTCGAATCTAATGTTCTCGATTCACATTGCTTTCGATTTCAATAACTCCCAATACACACCCCCTATTTTTGCATCTACTTAGTATAAATAGAAGCTTTGGAATTTGAGGGAATAATCGAGGAATTTATTATTTGAGTAGAATTTTTTATCTACCAAGTTTTTTCTCAGCAGTTCGCTGTACTTATATTCGATTTTAATCACAATGACACTTAAAATTGAGAAAATTAAAGTTTGAATAATTTCTCATTAAAGTTTTTTACTTCGAAATTTGTGAAATAATAGCTTTTAAAAATTTAGAAATTTCTAATTGCATGAATCCACTTTCAAACTTGTAAGTTTTTCAAATTGTAAGCATTAATAGATGAAAATTTTAAACTCGAAAACGTTAAAAATCGATTGATTGCAAATTCACTTGCAGACTTCGAATTATTTACCCTATGCCCCCATATTTCACCTTTTTTAAAAATTATTCCTATTTTTCCCATGTTTTCACAAAACTTCCCCTTTTTCTTTTTTTCTTATTTTTTTCACCAAATATTTTTTGTTGCAAGTTAATTTTTGTTGGCTAAAAATTCGATGTTTTGGTTGAAACTTTAATTATTTTATTCAAAATTAATCTTCTTCTTTGTCGAAAATTTGTCTTTTTTTGTTGAACATTCGCTTTGTTAAGATAGAAATTTAATAAAAATGCATTTCTTGGTTGCAAATCAACTTTTTTGTTAAAAATTGATTTGTTTTACAGCTATTTAGTTGTTAATGGAACTGCTTGGTTGAAAATTTAACTATTTGATTAAAAATTGATCTTTCTTGGTTTAAGACTTTCTATTTTTTTGAAAATTAAACTATTGTTTTTAATGCAAATATTGTTGGTTTAAATTTATTCTTTTTTATTTAAATATTTAACCTTATGGATAGAAAATTCATCTTTCTTGATAGGAAAGTTCAAAATTTTTTTAAATTAAACTATTTGTTTGAAAATACATCTTCATTCGTTGAAAATGATCTTTTTTGTTTAGAATTACACTATTCGATTGTAATTTAATATTTGTTGGTTAAACATTAATCTTTCTTGGTTGAAAATGAAAATTTTTGCTAGAACTTTAATGCCTTCTAAATAGTTCCTATTCGGCATGAAAAATCAAGTGTTTGGTTAAAAATTCTTCTATTTTTTTGAAATTCGTCTCTTTTGATTGAATTTTCAACTATTTAGTTGTAAATGCAACTATTTGGTTTAAAATTGTTTTTTTTAATTTATCTACTTTGTTGAAAATTTATGTTTCATTTTTGCAAATCATCTTTTTTGTTGAAAATTCGTCTCTTTTGAATGAAGGTCCAACTATTTGGTTATAAATGCAACAGCTTGATTTAATATTTTTTAAATTCAAATATTTCATTAAAAATTTATCTTTCCGGGTTGAAACGATCTATTTGTTGAAAATTCATCTATTTGGTTAAAAATGTAATCATTTTTGGTCAAAGTGTAATTTCTTTTATTCAACTTTCGACCTTTTGGATCGAAAGATAATATTTATTGGCTAAAAATTAACTTTTATTCTTGAAAATACTACTGTCTTCTGAAAAATTCGTTTTAGCCTCGAAAGTTCCACTATTTTGTTGAAACTTCGTCGTTTTTTAGAAAATTTCATCTCTCTGATTGCCAATGCCATTCAACATCAGTATAAAAAATTCGTATTTTTTACTTAAGAATTTAACTATTCGGTTAAAGTTTAAACTTATTTTTTGTTGAATATTTTGTTCAATTTTGTTGAAAATTAGTCGTTTTTTAGCAAATTTTAACTTGCTGATTTTCAATTCCATTATTTAGTTGAAATTTTTATGCTGCTATGTCAACTGTTTGATTAAAACTTTATATTTCGTCGTTGAAAATGATTTTTTTTGTTAAAAATTTAACCTTTTAAGTTGATAATTCAACATTAGTGTAAAGAACTCATATCTTTGACTTGAAAATTTAACTTTTCGGTTGAAGTTTAATCTTGTTTTTATATTTGTTGATAATTTGATATTTTATTTAAAAATTTATTTTTTTGATTGATAATTTAACATTTTTAGGGTGTCTATCCTACCTGGAAAACCTGGAAAATCTGGAGTTGTCAGGGAATTTTTATGTACCTGGAAAAACTTGGAAATGTCAGGGAATTTTTTTTAAGTCAGGGAATTTTTTGAAGAGCGTAGTTAATTTTTTATAAACTGCAATATTAAATTAAATAACACGTTCTCTTGTTTGAAATCAATTTGGTGAAATTCCATTATTTTTAATTAAAAATTTAAATTTTCTTTGGTTAACATATTTGTTACTAACTAATTAATACTAATAATTAACCAATACATTTTTTGTTTTAAATTCATCTCTTTTAAATAAAGATTTAATTAATTGGTGGACAGTTACTCTTTTGTCAAAAATTCCTTTTTTCTTTGGCTGAAAATCATTATTTTTTACTGCAAATTTAACTATTCCAGCTGCAACTTTAACTGGGGGCCCGGTCGATACTACACATATCGATACTACACATTATATGAACTCTACACATTAAGCGAAAACGTCGAGT
>JAAAKG020132551.1:0-14469 GCA_010014905.2 Druon quercuslanigerum
AGATAACATTTATTAAGAGACAAATGTTTATTCGGCAATTGAAAAAAGATTCAATTAAGTGTTAAAGTATTAACATTAGCTATTAAACATAGTATTCAATAATGCCAGAATCTCTTATTTCATTAATGATTGGAATGATCATATGTGCATTATTTCCATTTTCAACTGCTTCTGATTGTAAAAGTAACTGCAATTGGTCTACCAATATGTTGGGATCGTTCCAGTATTTTGACATGTTTGCTGTATCTTTTTGTTTCTACTTCATATTCAGAGAAAAAATCACTTTCAGAATTTCTTCTCTTTCTGCATTATTAGCATTATATTTACTGCCGACTGTCACGGATAGCGGACGCAGAGTAAAACGTCGATCCTCAAAAGTAAACCGATCATAGAGTTAATACAGATAGAGGCAGCAAGCCAGCTTGGGAGCCCTCCCGGCGGTAGAGAGAGAAAGAGAATCAGCGAACCCGCCAGTCACCTCACTCTTATGCATACAGTTATCTCTATTCTGTTATGCCTCTCCCCACATTAGACTGTTTCAAGCAGCAGAGTCGTTGTTCGCGCATGCGCTGTAGACGTCGATGTGTGACAAAGACAGAAAAGAGCACTCGAGGCGCTCTGTCTCTTTCTCTCTTAGCGAACTTGAGACGGACGGTCCCGCTTACAGAGCGGCCTATGGCTTGTTGCCTCTATCTGTATTAACTCTTTGAAGTACCCGCGCGCTGTACCTTCCCACTACGCTGCTGGTGCTTTCAGGCAAGGTTCGCATCCGTTTCTCGCCCTGCGCGTTGAGAAACTGTGTGGGCCAGCTGAGTGGGTGGACAGAATCCGAAATTTAGTGTACATGTACATAAAAATTTGTAGTAGTCAATCTCTTGCTTTAAGGAAGTCTAGGCTTACCGTCAATTTTAAGATTACTTAATCTTTAACTTGATTTATAAAATTAACAAGAAAGGCAGATGGTTTATTTTTTACAAACGTCACGTTTTTACTAAATACTATTGAGAAAATTGTTTAGTTTCAAAAATAATTAACTATAAATATGTTACTCCTAAATTAACTAATTTCCATAAAAACGTGTGAAATAACATTGTAAATAACCTTTCAAAGAAAATAATAAGCTTTCGTAAATTAAAATTGAATGGAAATTACGAATTTTGCCTATACCGGAAGAAGATTGCTCATATATAGAAATAACTGCATTTAAATAAACAATTAAGACCTCAACTATTCGTTGATTATTTACTCTTCTGTTTCTCTTCTAAAATTTGTAACAACAATCAATGGGAATTTTTGTAAATGTTATAAGTCTAGTTAAAGATTATAAGCCATTTTGAACTTGACTGTACATCTATCATTTCTGTGATATCGTTTTTTGTAAATCATAATTACTGGCTCAGCAATATTTACTTTTATTCGCTTTCGTCAAGAAATAATAAACTTGTGGAAGAATCAGATTTTTAATTTTCAATAATGTGACCGATAAACCGTTATCTTCATCAGCATACTATAAATAGATAATAACTTTGCTCCTCTATGCAAATGTATGAGTAAGGAATAGGGTGAATAAGGTGTTCTTATTCTTTTTTGAGGAAAAGGTTCATTTATGAATATTATCGAAGACTGTTTTAATGTGCACTATGATTTAGTGCTTTCCTTAAATTTACTAAGGAAAAGAATTTCGTATAAAAATTGTATGATTCAAATAATGCTTCTTGATACAAAAAAAGAGTGCATATACGAAGACACACGGAGATTCGACCGAATGGCTCAAAGTATTAAAAGTATCTCAATTACTTTCTGTCTCGTAGAAGTCTAGAAGTCTAAGAGAATAAAGTAAAAACTAAGTAGGAAACTAAGAATGAGTCTTATTGGTCGAATAGTAGAGGGTGGAGATAAGTAGTTTCCTTTCTTTTCCTTTAGTGAGAAAACGTGGATTGAAATAAAAAATACGGGAAAACCCTACATGTGCAAAGATTACAGTAAAGCTAAACAATGCGAAGGATGACAGTAAAACGATAGTCTGCTAGGACAGACTCAAACGCATGTCAATTAACATTATTGATGAGTACACGTGCCGAACTTGGAAACTAGGGGATGAAGTAATAAAATACTTAAAGAAAGTCTAAAAGGTAGGTGGTCGAAGACCCTTGAAATGTACAATATATAAAAAATAGGAAAGTACAATATAGAGAAATTCTGGCAAACAACTGTTATAAAATAAATGTGTTAAACCTGAGATATGCGCTGAACTAAAGCTGATTCAAAAATAAGTTATTATTTAATATACTAAAATTTAATGTATAAAAGTCTCTAACTATAATTATGATTGTTATTACTAAATTATTTCTCAGTAAATATTACTCAAATCGTACATGCTCCCCCCGTTGAGAGTGTAAGCGATCAAAATTTATTTCGTGTTATATTTTTATCATAATCATCTATTGGTAAAATACAAATCTTTTTAATAGTTCTTTTAAAAATAATATTAGCAGTTTTTAAAGTTACGATTCTAACAATATCGCCGTTTCAAGGATGTAGTTGTTTAATTCTAGCTAACGGCCATTGCATACAAGGAATATTGTCATCCTTTATTATTACCAGCATACCTTCTTTAAGATTAACAGTATTAGTATTCGATTTCTGACGTATATTTAATTCGTTTAGATATTCGATGCTCCATTTTTTCCAGAAATCTTGTGGAATTTAAGAAATTAATTACCATGCAGACAATCGATTCGAAGGTAAAGGCAAAAAATCAGGTTTAGGTAAACTATTTATTGAATCGCCTATCAAGAAGTGTCATGGAGTCAGGGCAGAAAGATCGTTTGCGTCTGACGAAATTGGAGTTATTGGTCTCGAGTTCAAAATAGATTCAATTTCAATTAAGAGTGTATTGAATTCTTCGAATGTAAGAAGATCATTTGATGCTACTCTTTAAAAATGTTTGTAAGATTGGACACTAGCTTCCCGTAATCCGTCGAAATGCGGTGAGGAAGGTGGAATAAAATTAAATTTAATGTTGTTGTTAGTGAAGTTAAAAACATGGTCTTTTAATTTTTTGTTTTAACGAGAGCATATAAATCATTTAATTCATTTCTAGCACCTTGAAAGATTGTCACATTATCACTATAAATAGAAGCAGGTTTTCCGCGGCGAGCAGTGAAACGCCTTAATGCACCCTAAAAACTTCTTCAGTACTCAAATCGCTCACTACTTCCACGTGAATTGCTTTAATAAACATGCATACGAAAACAGCCACATAGACTTGA
The DNA here is from genome assembly GCA_010014905.2 of Druon quercuslanigerum. NCBI lineage: Eukaryota > Metazoa > Arthropoda > Insecta > Hymenoptera > Cynipidae > Druon > Druon quercuslanigerum. Next base: position 3,273 of record JAAAKG020132551.1, read on the forward strand.
GTTTCTTCTGATTCCTATATTTGCGTTCTTTAATATAAAATCTACCACAATAGTCGATACCGACTCGATCAAAGGGTCTCGTTTTGGTTACGACAGCATTAGACAAATAAGCCATTTTATAATCAGCTAATTTTGGTTTAGCGCGACAAAAATGATGTATTTTCTAATGATTTTTTTAATTTGATTTTTACCATCGATAGGCCAATATTTTTGACGCATGGCATATAAAATTGTATGTGGTCCGACGTGATAATACATTAAATGATACCGTGTAATTAAGAGGTCAGTTACAAAGTTTGATACTGGTAATATAATAGGATGTTGCTTGTCAAAGGAGATTTCCGCATTTTTTAATCAACCTACGACTCGTAATACTTCTTTGCTATAAAATTGATCTAGATGATAAATTCGACTTTTCTTGTTTAAAGGCTTTCCTTCAGTTCAGTTTTCCAATTCTTTAGAAAAACAAGATCGTTGGACGAGTCGAAGTATAACGGTTTCTGCGTCATTTAATTATACTTTTCTTAAATGGTCTTTATATTTACGATGCTCGGGTAAAAATCTGTTACATAACGCAATTACTCGCTTCAGTTTAGTAAACGAAGAAAACCTTTCTAGAATATTAGTTTCGATGTTAGTTTTTAGGCAGTTTAATTTTTTCAGATCAGGTCATTTGATTTGATTACATGATTGAACTTCCGATTTTGGCAAAAATTCTTTATCGCGAGTTAGCCAAAAAGGACCATTATACCATAATTTGCCTTTGACAAAATTATTAGGCAATTGACCCCGTGATAGTTCATCAACAGGATTGTCGTTTGAAGGAACGTGGCGCCATTGATTAATATCAGTTTTATTTTGTATTTTCGCGACACGGTTTGCTTTAAAAGTTTTGAGAACATTAGGTTGTTTGTTTAACCAATGTAATACAATTTGTGAGTCAGTCCGAAGGGTAGTGGTATCGCAAATGGTATTTATGGAAATTTTTACCTTTTCATACCAATTTTCCAAGAGTAAGGCGATGCAGAACTCTAACTTTGGTATAGAAAGTTTTTAAACGCGCTCTGTAACCCTTCTCACTGGCGTCGCAAAAACCATGAATTTCTATTCTCTCTGAATTGTTTATTCAGACGTTTCTCGCAAATAAGATATCATTTACAAATTCTAATTGTTCGCAAAAAATGATCCAAGCATAGTGAATTGACGAAGGTACTGACTCATTCCATGTAACCTTCGCCCCCCAATGTTCTTGCATTATTAATTTGGCCTACAAAATTATTGGATCGAGAAGACCTATGCGATTGAATAATTTTGCAATCTCAGAAAAAATGAATCTCTTGGTTATACTTTTGCCTAAATCTGGACGTTTAAAGCAATGTACGAAAGACTCTTCTCTGGCCTTCCAATATATGCCTAGAGTTTTAGTCCTATAATTTTTATTTAATTTAAAATCGTTATCAAGACTCTTCTCATCGATACCTTCAAGTATGTCAGGTTCGATTGAAGCCCATTGCCGTAGATTAAGACAACCTCGACTTAAGAGTTGAGTTAGTTGTTCGTAAATTTCTCGTGCTTCTTTGCAGGTAGAAGCACCAGTGATCAAATTGTCGACGTATAAATCTTTTTTTAACAGTTTTGCAGCTAAAGGAAAACCATGACCTTCTTCATCTGCTAATTGATGTAAACATCGAGTAGCTATGAAGGCTGCTGGGGCGAAACCGAACGTTACTGTATTTAAATAATATTCTTTTATTTGATCGTTTTCTTGCCACAGAATTTTCTGGTATTTCCGGTCTTCTTCGCGAATTAGAAATTGTCTGTACATTTTTTCTATATCCGCACTGAGTACGTACGCGTGAAATCTGAAACGAATTAATAATAATTGAAGAAATTTCCGAAGTGCTTTTAGATGATGTATTGAAAACTGCTCTCAATTTTGTAGTACTACTAGATTCTTTAATGACCGCATGATGTGGTAAATAAAAACCATCAGAGATTTGAACTGATTTTACTAATGACATGCGATTTAAATCTAAATATTCTTGTATTACGGTCGTATATTGTGTTTTTAATTGAGCGTTATTTTCCATTTTTTTAATAATCCTTTTAGTCTATTTAAAGCGTTTTGTTTGGATTCTCTTAATAATTTAGTTGGTGCTTTAAAAGGTAATGCTACAACGAATCTTCCGTTAACGTCTCGAGTTACGTGTCGTTTAAAATGTTTTTCACATTCGAGTCCTTTTAGGAAAAGGTCGTTTGATCCGCTATTTCTTCAACGTTCTAGAATCTTTCAATCATTGTTTTTAAATCTGTTAATAAACAGTTAGGAGTTTTTGGTGACACCGAATTCTTTGAGAAATCTAAACCGCCAGGGATTATCCATCCCAATCGGGTTTTTTTGCAAATAAAGATCGTTTTTATCTTGAGACAGATTGATGGATCCGATTGAAAATAATGATAACGTAACTCCAGCTCCAATGAGCATGTCAATAGAAGCTGGCATGTGACAATTTGGATCGGCAAGTGTTATGTTTTTTCGGTGCGTTTATGATCGCTGTGGAGAGATTTGAATGTGATAGTAACTATGCCATTTACTGTTGTTGTGAGATTATTAAGTGCACGAACTGAAAAACTGCACTTAGATGGAGTCAGTCCTAATTCTTTCACGAAATTGATTATTGAGAAATTCGCTGTCGCACAAGTATCAAGCAAAATCCGTCCTCTAATTAGATTATTTTAAACGTCAGATGTTTCGACTAAGGCGCTCGCCATTAATTGAAAGGATGGTGTTGAGGTTAAGGAAGTTAAAGCAATGTTTGAATTTTTATTTTCTAGTCAGGTTTCTTTAACTTCGTTTTGCTCTTGAGCTTTTGTAAAATGTAGTAAGGTATTGTGACGTTTACCACATTTCTTACAATTCCCAAATTTACAGTCCTTAGCGGAATGATTTCGTAAACAATTGTAACATAGGGAGGCTCTCTTCCCAATTTAAAATGTTAATTGACGTTTAACTTTAGAAATAGGTTATATTTGAAAAGCAGGTGAGCCTCTGAACAAAGGGAACGTTTTTGAGAAATAGCAGTCACGAGTGCCTGACGTTTATATTCGCTTTTTCGTTTCTTAGCAGGATTGTTATCCTTGTCGAAACGTTCGACAGCAATAGCATCGCTAGCTGAACGTTTAAATAGACGTGCGCGAGAGTTATTAATCCGCGATAACATTCTTTTTTTGAATAGGTAAACGTAATAGCAAGCTTAAATGTCGCGATATTAAAGTTCGTTTATCTTCGTAAGACCTTTCCAAAAGATTCCAAGCACGATCATAATTCTCTTTAGTAATAGAGAAAACTTGTATCTTACGTATAGCTTCATCTTTGAGAACTGATTTCAAATATTGTAATTTTCTTACATTAGAAAGTTTATCGTGCTTGTGTATCATGGTGGAAGAAGTATCCTTAAAAGATATCCATTCTTCCATTTTACTACTAAAAGTCGGCAGTATAGTTTGAGGCAATTTGAGCCTTCTACGACTAGTAGATGCAACTGATTCATCAACGTTTTCGACTCCGGTTACTGATTCGCGACGGGTTGGATTCATATTTGTATTATCTTGTGGCCATGTAGAAGTTAAAATATTATTGGCTTGTGCGATTGTTTGAAAATATAAATCTTGAATAGATTTTTTCTCTGGGCCATGGTCTGTTTCCGTATCAATAAGCTGTATCTCATCAAATAAATCTTCTATCTTTGAAAATTGAGCGAGAACTGCATTGTAAAGTAATTGCAGTTTAGCGTGTTGAACAGGCTTATTCGCGTCAACTTGTGCTAGAAACTCCTTGAAGGCATTTATGTGCTCTTTGATTGTGGTACCTTTCTGTAAAATTACGCTTAAACGATCAAACTCCTCCATTGTTAAATGGATTGTAAATGGAGTTATTGGTAATAAAATTAAATTTTAGTTAATTTTTATTTTTAAATAAACATAAATTTGGAACTCGATTATAATAATAAGGGGCACTTCTTTAATAAGGATCATAAATTTACATACCCAGTGTAGTCCTGTTTCTGCTTAAACAATCTCGAGGTGTTTTGAACGCATTACCTCGATTTGAAGTTTGTGAGATGTATCGCTTTCAATTGTTGATTTGAGATGTTTTAAAGATGCCACTTTAAATTGTGGCCAGGGAGGTGTTTTAAACGCATTCCCTTAATCCTAGATAGTGAGGTGTTAGAAAAGCTTAGCATCAGATCGTAGTTGATGAGGTGTTTTATTAGCTTTGCCTCAAATCGTGATTAGTGAGGTGTCTTAAATGCATTGCCTCAATGTATTTTAGATGAGGTATTTTAAACGCATTGCCTCTATCGAATTACCAAGAGCAAATGTCTGGCATGCAGTTAAATACAGAGTTTTCTATGAGCTCGAAAACATAATGTCTTGCTTTATTTGAGTCACAATTTCGATATAATCGTGACGACGATTATGAAGCTCTTTAAAGGAGAGCCCAATGCTAACCAATACTAAATTGGTTTAATCGCGTGATGCTCTCGTGGCACGATAGCAACTCTGATTTGAGGTCACTGCACTGATTTGTGGTCACTGTACTGATTGTTTTCATTTATCACGCATTCGATAAGCACTGGAATGATTTTATGTTGATGCACTAGTCAATGTGATTTATGCACTGATTCACTGATCACTGTCTTCCGTTTAATCATATCCGACTCGAAGGACCATGTTTTAATGTGCACTATGATTTAGTGCTTTCCTTAATTTTACTAAGGAAAATAATTTCGTATAAAAATTGTATGATTCAAATAATGTTTCTTGATACACAAAAAGAGTACATATACGAAGATACACGGAAATAATTAAAGTACACGAAGTGAGAGCTTCTTTCTTCGAGATTCGACCGAATGGTTCAAAGTGTTAAAAGATTATCTCAATTACTTTCTGCCTCGCAGAAGTCTAGAAGTCTAGGAGAATAAAGTAAAAACTAAGTGGGAAACTAAGAATGAGTCTTATTGGTCGAAAAGTAGAGGGTGGAGACAAGTAGTTTTCTCTCTTTTCCTTTAGTGAGAAGACGAGGATGGACATAAAAAATAAGGGAAAACCCAACATGTGCAAAAAGTACAATAAAGCTGAACAATGCGAAGGATGAAAGTAAATCGAGAATCGACTTGGACAGACTCAAACGAAGGTCGATTAACATTATTGGTGAGTAAACGTGCCGAACATGGAAACTAGCGGATGAAGTGATAAAATACTTAAAGAAAGCCTTGAAATGTAGAATATATAAAAAATAGGAAAGTACAATATAGAGAAATTCTGGCAAACAGCTGTTATCAAATAAATGTGTTAAACCTGAGATAGGCGCTGAACTAGAGCTGATTCAAAAATACGTTATTATTTAGTGTACTTAAATTAAATGTATAAGTCTATAACTATAATTATGATTGTTATTACTAAATTATTTTTTAGTAAATATTACTCAAATCGTACAAATGCAAATAATTTAAAAATTAAGGTTAAAAACACATGATTAGAGGTTCCCTTAAAAACGAATTGAAATATTCCGGAGTACAAGTTTCGTTGAAAAATAAAAATTTGAATTTAAATAATTGATAACGTCTATTTTGAAAAAGCTAATTTCTGCGGTTAATTTGATTTGAAAAATATTGACTATAATAAGTCAAGTACATTATGAGAATTAAGAAAAAATCTTTTTTATTTCTTCTTTTTAAAAAAAATATTGTTTCTTGGTCAACTTTAAATATTTTAATAGTAATAGATGTTATTTGTGTCGACCGGGGTAGCAGTTAATAAAAAGCGTGGAAGCTTATCTGACTACTGGCCTTTTTACTTTTTTTTAAATATTGTTTTCCAATTATGCATTTTTGTTTGTTTAACGAAATTGAAAGAAAAAACCTGTTATTAAATATGTTTCTATTTTGTCAGCAAAGATATATTACCATCAGGATTCCAGTTTACGGAGTCATAAACTAGTGGATAAAGTAGACTTCTGTTACATATCTTTTAATTATGATATAGCTGACAGGCTTATTGCTGCAAATGTTGAGATAATTAATCGATATTATTCTACATGCAATACTTTTCCGCTATACGCAAAATTCAAATATTGATTAGAGAAATAAATGTTACATATTTTTTTTAAATGTTTTATTTCTGGTCAAAACAAAATGGACTTCCTATTGGAAAAATAAACTTTTCAGATGTACCTATTATTCGTTTTGTGATCTTTTTATGAATTTATTTTGTTCCGTTTATCCAAGATATTTTCTTTTATCTCCTTTGCGGCGACATCTTCATCAGTTCTCAGTAGTCGTCAGTAACGCTCGCAGAATCTCGTAGAATCGTAATGGACATAAGGCTGATATTTTTAAATTGTTTTATACATACAAATGTAGAATACCATTGTCATCATTCTAGTTCAGTTTACTAAACTGTTTTTAAAACCTAATTTCTGCGGTTAATTTGAATTAAAAAATGTTGGCCAGTATACATTCTGAGATTTAAAAAAAGAAAAACCTTTTTTATTTTTTATTTAAAATGGAACGTCTTCGCTTGGTCAATTTTTAATATTCTTTTTTCGAATTCTGCTTTTGTTTGTCTTTCGAAATTGAAAAAAATTTATTAAATAGTTTTACGTCCTTTTTTGTTAGCTTTTCTGTTAGACATCTGAATAAAAAATATAAAAAATGTGTCATGCTTATTACTGCAAATTTGACGACCAATAATCGATTTTACTCTGCATTAATTTCTTTCCTTAAGGGGCAAAATTCGTTAAAATCGTTATTGAATGGAAATAAATTGGACAGGTGCTCCTAATATTCATTTTGTGATCTATTTATAATTGTTATTTTATCTATTAATCATTGATTCATCTTTTATACCATTTGAGGCGACATCTGTGTTCAGTATCCAGCAGTAGTCATCAGTAATGTTCGGCGTACCGCAGTATACTATCCTCACTATACTGAGTTATCCCGGCAGTGCGTGCTTTTGACAAAGATATTTTGGTTTTGAGCAATAAGTACATTTAAAGGTCTTTAGCTTAATCTAGGCTGGTATTTTTTCATTGTCGTTATTCCGTTTCAGTTTATTGCAAACAGAAGTGACAAATAATGGCAAATCCAAAACCACAAATCAAGTATACCAAGGTAAGATATTTTTATTTTTTTAGAGCTAATTTTGCATGACAAATGAATGGTACTTTTATAGCTAAAAAAGGAAAATTCATATATTTATGAAAACAATAGTATACTTTGATGAGATAAATATTATATGTTTCAAGATTCTCAGAACTTTAAATAAATAATTATACGAGTGGTGTATGTAATTCTAAGTTGATATATTGTAGAGAAACAATTCAAAAATTAAGAGAAATTATAAAATTCAATTTAGGTTTACATAAACTCAAAAAATATAAGCACTTTAAGAATAGAACTCTATGAGCTTTAAAGTTGTATATTCAAAAGCAGTATTTAGTATTGCCAAAGACCGGGAAATTTCCCGGCTTCCGGGTAATTATCTTTGAAAGCTTTAAAAATAATTTTTTTTAAAGTAATATCCAAAAATAATGTGTTTCGACTGTAGATGACGATTTTGCAGCAAAACATTTTTAACATTATTTTTTTCCGGGAAACTGTTGAAATTGTTCCGTCCATTAGAATCCGCTGGTCGCTGGAACATAACGTTGCATAAATCTATCAACACTGCCAGTCCTTGACATGGTATTGGTGAAAATTAACTTAGGATAAACTTTCACAAAGTGCATACATCCAATTTTTTGAAACTCACTATACTTATGTATTTTAAGGTCATGAAAATCATTATCTTCTGCGTTCATTTCAGAAAATACGCAAGAATGCTGAAAATTGTTGCACGCACTTTTTTCCATGAGGGATATTTTCTCAGAAACTTAGTGATAAATTTTCTTAATTAATTTAAAAGGAAAAGTATTTAAAACAGAAATTTATATTTTGATTAGATCTACAACTTTAGCCCGAAAACTTTTCCAACTTTTTCTGTATTACCGAGAAAAAATCGAAAAATCCTGAATGTTATGGATATTCCATGGTTTTCAGCATGAAAATTAAATTTGCAGCCATTTTCTCTATTATATTCGTAATCAACACGTCAAAATAAATATAGACATACGGAATTTCAAATTAATTGGACGTATGCGCTTTTCGAAACTTTACCAATAATTAATTTTTGATATAATATTCTTTTCAATGTTTACGTTCTTATTGCAAATATTTCCATTTAATTTTCAGTTATTCATCAATAATGAATTTGTTGATGCAGTAAGTGGAAAAAAATTCCAGACTCTAAATCCAGCGAATGAAACAGTTATAGCTGAAGTTTCAGAAGGAGATAAAGTAGGTATTTATAAATAGAGAAAAGATAAGTAACGTTCCAAAATAAATCGCAATTGCAAAATTTAGATAATAAGGCCTAATATGATAATTAGGCCTAGGCCTATGATAATTGGCGTACTTTTGAATATTATATATTCTGATTTTTTAATTTGGAAACCCTTTGTAAGTTTAAATATTTTCAAAGGCTGATGTCGATCTTGCTGTTGCCGCTGCAAAAAAAGCATTTGCAAGAAATTCAGAATGGCGAAAAATGGAACCATCTGTTCGAGGGAAACTCATGAACAAGGTATTTCATCCATAAATAACAAAATTGAGTATATTAAATTTGCTTAAATTATTTAAGTCACTGCAAAATAAATTCAAATCTCATGTTTGCATTTACTCTGGATTATAAAGGATCAAACTTCAAACTGTTAAAAGTTAAGTGAAAGAATGAATCAAATTATTATTAATTTGAATTACTAATATCTCCATTCAAACCTAACATTTGAAACATCAAAATAAAAAAACGTACAGGAAAATTTTGCTATCTCTCAAGTCAGCTGACAATTTTTTAGCTGGCAGATTTAATAGAGCGGGATGCAACATATTTAGCCAATATTGAAACTCTTGATTGTGGAAAAACATTCACGAGTTCATTAGACGATATGGCTGGAAGTGTCAGTACGATACGTTATTACGCAGGATGGTGCGACAAGATACACGGAAGCACTATTCCTGTTGGTAAGATAAGAAATATTTGGCATTATAATAAGTAGTTATTTCAACATTCCATGATTGATTTCTGTTGGGTTTGGACCCATAACACAACCTGATGAAACTAACGCGCTGAGTGTGGACCTCGAGCTGTTCGTCATGCTTGACTGGACACTGCTTCTCTTTCGTCCCCGCAGTTCCTATCATGAAACTGTGGAGGCCATCAGTTCTAGGAATATTGTAATCCAGGGGTTCTTATATCGGGATTTGAAATTAATTTCTAATCGAAATCTTCTTTTAAATATTTGTTTATTTCCCAAACATTTTAGTAACAATTAAAAAAAACTAAATTACGGGGATCCTAGGAATTCAGTAGTTTAAAAAGGGGGATATAATTTATTATTATATCATATGGGTATATCTCGTCAATATTAAAGTAAAATGTGCTCCAGCAGTAGTGCATTTTCTTTAGCAAGTTTTCTACTCATTTGTGTTTTAGAAAAAATCCTTGTTTTAGCTTGCTTTGAAAAGTCTGTTGAACACTCAAGCACTTTCTACTGATAAAAATACATCAGAAAAATTACCAAGAATATCAAAGATTTAAAAATGGATCACGAACAGATCTGAAAAGTGCTCATATTTCATTTACTTTAATGTATGTTTATTAGTAGATAGATTTTTATTTCTCATTCTCGTCAATTGTTTTCTGCGTATTATTTTCATAACAGAACCCTGAGTTGTTCGAAGCATTTTTTTGAGTAATTTTAGAAAGTAATAATTTTAAAATTTTATCTCTAATGTATTTTTTTCAGTTATACATTATCAGTCGTTCAAACCCTTTTTAAATGTCAGCTATAAAAAGATTATCGTGTAAAAATCAGAAATTAAACAAATTATTGAAGAAAGAATCAAAATTATGAATGTAACCATTTTTTTTAAATACGCAATTCGCTAGCATGCGAAAAAGCCATATAATAATTAACTTTCAATTAATTATTCTATATTAGAGGCTTGCAGTCTTTCCCCTCTATTAAAAAGTCCAAAATTGTATTTTTTGTTTCATTAAATTCATTTCAATTCATCTTTTTTGGTTAACAAATCTATTATTTGGTTAAAAATGTAATAATTTGGTTGAGAGTTTAATGAATTTCTTGAAAATTTAATAATTTTGTTAAATAATAACATTTTTTGTTACAATTCAATTATTTTCGTAGAACATTCGAGTATTTAGTTAAAATTAACTATTTTTATTGGCAATGTATATTTTTGGGTAAAAAATTCAACTATTTTTCATTAAAACTTCAAATCCTTTTTATCTTAAATATTAACTATTAAATTTTTGAGAATGTATATCATATGGCTGAAAATTCAACTACCTGGTTAAAAGTTAAACTAGTTGGTTAAAATTTATTTTTTTGTTGGTTAAAATTTATTTTTTTGTTGGTTCAAATTTATTTTTTTGTTGGTTCCAGATTAATGATTTTGATTGCAAATTCATCTTTTTCATATACTTAAGGACTAAAGATTTAACTGTTTTGTAGAAAATACGTCTTTTTGGCTTGAAAATAAAAAAATTTGGTTGAAAAATCACCTTTTTTTTGTTGAAAAGTCGTCCATTTCGATGAATTACACTGTTTTTGATTGAAAATTAAAATCTTTTTTGGTTAAAATATGAAGTATTAAAACGTTTTTTGAGAATCCATTTTTTTCTTTGAAAATACAACTGTTTTGCTAAAAGTTGAACTGCTTTGCTTTGCAAGCATCTTATTTTCTAATTTCTTGAATTTCTGTTTGGTTTTTAAAAATGAATAAAACTTTTTAAATTAAGGGGAAATGACAAAATTCTAGATTTTAAATGTTTTTGGTAGATTTAAAGAATGAGTGGACTATAAGGTAAAAAGAGGACCGCCTGAGATTCCTGAAAGTATCAAAATTAAGAAACAGATTAATAGAATAATCTGGGAAAGCTTAGAATTATTAGCAGACGGAAAGTTATTTCCTTTTTAAAAAAACACTTAAAAACTGGAGTCTTTTATTTTTTAAGTATTCAGAGAAAAAATTAAATATAAGTTTGTTAATTTTGTTAAATAGATGGTAAC
>JAAAKG020132552.1:0-14469 GCA_010014905.2 Druon quercuslanigerum
CTCCGCCTATCGCGCCAGCTACCGAGCTGTGGGGCTACTATTCCCTTGCCGTATCTAGGCACTAATATCTTTGGTAGAAATTTCGAGCCAACAGGAGGCGCCACGGGTTATGCACATAGCGAATATCTTCAACTTGCGTCATGCGCGTGCTCAGCAGTGTGGCTCCGATGCCGTGAAAGTTTTCGAATTCGAACGGAATTTTTTTTTTTTTTAACAATTCAGAGTAGAAAGAGAGCATTTAAATATGCTGCTTTTCTTATCATCGATTGACATGGAAACTTGGAGAGGCAGCTAGAGTTTTTAAATTCTCTAAAATTTAAAATATTGATTATTTATTAATGTTTATAATGTTTTCATGGTACAATAAATGTAATTTAATCACATAAATAAGTTTATAAATAAAAGAACATATAAAATTTTTTTTACCGCTAAAGTTTTACAATTTTGAACTTTGCACTGCTTTCCGCCATTTAGTTTCTAAATGTGCAAATAAAAAAATTCATCCTTTGCCAGGATGAATGAAAATGAACAGGGAGATTTTATTTGTAATGGCAAATAACAAAATAAAAAAAAAATTGAAAGCTGGTTTAAGGTTATTACAGGCAATAGAAAATATAGAAAAGGAAAAAAGCCAATTCAATTACATGGTTTATTCTTTAAAATTCAAGGAATCTAGGTACATCAACACTACACTGTTCAAAATTTCTGTTGGAAACTTCCACTACATGTATTGAACATTTATTTCCGAAACGTAAGGTAACGCTACAATACATATAGTGTTGTAGTTTCGAAATGCTGGCATTGGTGTTTTACCTTACATGTATTAGAATTTTATAATACCAGTGGTCAGTAACACTTCTGTATCATACATGTACAATGTACATCATTTTTTTCATAACACTTGTTTCTAACAATTTAAAGTATTCAAGGAACTGAAGTAATTCATGAAATTCACGGAAATGATGGAATTCACGGAATTCATGGTATACACCGAATTCATAGATTTCACGGAATTTAACTTATTCGTGAAATTTAAGGAAAATGGTGGAATTTATGGAATTCACGAAATTCAAGAAATTAACCAAATTTAATGATATCATGGAATTAACGAAACTTACGGAATTCTATGACTTCTACCAATGCCTTAATTTCCATAAATTGCATAAATTCCTTTGAATCTCCTTGAATTTCGTAAATTCCTTGAACTCCGCGAATTCCATCAATTTCTTGAATTCCGTGAATGGCTTGAATTCGAAGAATTACTTGAATTCCGTGAATTGCTTGAAATCCATAAATTTCTTCATTCCTTTAAATTCTGTAAATTCCGTTAATTATTTTGATTCCGTAAATTCCGTGATTACAGTCAATTCCGCGAAATTCTTGAACTTTTTCATTTCATAAATTAAGCGTATTCCGTGAATTCCATTAATATCTTGAATTTCATGAATTCCATAAATTCGATGAATTTCGTAAATTCCTTATTTTAGTGAATTCGTTGAATTTCGTGAGTTCAGTTGATTCTTTAAATTCCATCAATTCCACAAATTCCATAAATGCCGTGAATTCCTTTAACTCCATGAATTCCATGTACTCCGCGATCGCGAATACCTAGCATTTATTGAATTCCTTAAATTCTATTTATTCCGCGAATTTCATGAATGTCATGAGAATTCCTTTAATTTCATGAATTCCGAGAATTCCATGAATTTTGCGAATTCCGTCACTTATGTGAACTTCACGAATTCCGCAAATTGTATAGAATTAATGAATTCTTTCATTTCCATGAATTCCTTGATTTCCTTGTGCACAATTTTCGTCTTACAAACGTTCTAATACATGTATTGGAAATCTGGCCCGTGAGTTTAGGATTTACAACACTTACAACACATGTATTGCAATTTCGTCATTCCAATACCAAATTTGCAATTTTACGTTACGCTTGCATTGCAGAAGTCTCGTAGAAGTGTTGTAGAATTCCAAACATTTTTAACAGTGTATAAATATTGTCAATACTAATTCTGTAACAGCCCACACTTCGAAAAAGTTTCGCGCACCATACTGTAGATTGGCTTAGATACATTGCCGATTACTAGCCTATATACACTGAATACGTACACACGGAAGCTCAGTACGCACATTGACGTATTCCCAGCATTTGTGCGCTTCACAGAATCAATACCCCTCAGAGTGCCGGTCCTACTTCTTGTTCATCATATTTTGTGGTGCTTCCCGCGCGGTCCGAAGTCTGGAATCCGGATGTCGAAAGTGCACTTTGTCACTCGTCGTTCTTGTGAAATTTAATTTCGAAAAGCTCATATTATCTTTGAATTTCGAAATCTTCGGGTTCTCGATCAGCCAGTTTTCCCTTTTGTTTTGTCCACTGTTTATTTTCTATCCTCGTGAGTTTACTGGGCAACCACAACGTGCTGATCATGTCTCACTCTGACGTTTCCAGTAATCTCAATGAGAAGAGTTACATCTTAGATGCCAAGAAAAATGTTGAAGATGTAAGTTACTGTAATAAGAGGAAACAAACAATAATTATTCAGTAAAAAATAAGTTTTTTTACGAATTAATTCGATAATCTCGTGTTTTCATTTTTAACTAGGAGGATAACATTATTTATATTACTGATTACTTTATGTAATATCAGGTTTTCCTTAAAGGTAGAAAATTAATAAAGGTAGATGAAATTGTTTATTTAGTGAATAAACTTTAATTATTAGTCAATAAAGTAATATTTTAAATAAAAAGTGGTAAATAATGAATGTTTGGTTTGCATTAAAATGTAACACTTAGGTTTCTAGGACCCCCCCCCATACAATAGAACCTTCAAATGTGTACGTAACAAAAAAGGATTGATTTGCTCTAAAACTAAGAAAAATTCAAATGAAAATTCTTGCCAAAGGATCTTTCAGGAGCTACATTTTCCAAAGTGAAATCATCTTTCTTTATTGTCCTGAATGAATCACTTTCTTAAAATAATAATATAATACAATGTAACAGGATAAATGAATGAATTCAATATTTCTAATTTCAACGAAGTTAAAATTAGAAAGAAAAACAAAATGTATGAAAATTTATATTAATTACAATAATTATTGTCTTTCAAAGTTTTGAAGTAGGCTCTTTCTAACCTCAAGGTTAAAACTAAAATTTCAACTTGCTTGAGACTATATAATTATTCTTAATTACTCTGTTGCCTACTGCTTTCAATACTAAATAATGTACAATTTTGTTTTCAATTCCTTTAAGCTATTCCAAATTATAATAAATATAATCATTTAAAGTTTAAATATCAATTTTACGCAATTTCGAAATCATAATTTAATTTTTAGTTTATTATTATTTCTTTAAATAAACTTCATAATTAATGTAAAAAGTCGATAAGAGCACGAAACCTAGCCTCTAAACGTCACCTGTTTAAATAATTTTCTCACTCTCAAAGACTGGTCCATTAAATTCAAACGAAAAAGTAAAAATGAAATTTATGTAGTTAATATTAAATCTAGCAGATAAATTAGATACATATGAGAAAATTACAGATGCCAATGAAGAAAATTAAATGAAGTAAAAATGCCGTAGCGCTAACAAATTTCCTTTTGGGTCCCTTGTAACGTGTATAAAATATTAAATAAATAGATTAATATCTTGCGGTTGGGTGAAGTCGAAGTAGTTGTATATTATTTTTTGTTTCTTAATCTGCATAATATGTCTAACTCTTACAATCTTTTTCAGACTTTTAACTTGAGTTTATATAGGAGAAATTTTTTATTTAATTTTTTACGGAGATTTGAAAATGAAAAATACATCTAAAATCTCTAAAAACTATAAGTTATTTTTTTAGCATAGAAGAACTTAGTAATGTTCAATACGTACTTCCAAAAAAAATTGTAATTTTTTTTGCAAGTATATTTTAAACATAAGAAAGTTTTTCTATGCTGAATAAAAATTATGTAAACACTGACCAAATTTTGGACAAGCAGCTGTCTTCCTAGTAAGAACGAAGCGCAACCACGGCGGTTCGTGCAGCAGTGACACCAGAGTTGTGTAAACAAGTGTCAAACGTGCGAGAAGACCCTTTCCCACCTGCTGCGAACGTTGTAGTCCCACAGAAGAGACAGCAATTGCCTCACGCTTCCAGAAATGGATTTTCGCGGACAAATTAAAATGCAGGTTGCATTTAAGTTTTGTGATCGTTCAAACAATTAAGTACACCAGAAATCAGTGATAGTTAATGCTTAGATAAAAATAAAATGAAAATAAATTGTTTAAGATACAGTTTATTGCCACACAGTTTTATTACCACACTTTCGCACTTTTTCAGACCGAAAGTTTTATTTGAAGTCAACAATTTAAAAAATACAAATTGTATAAAAAGTTGTGTGATGTGCGTATATTCTTATATATATAGACGAGCAGGAGTGAAAAAGCCGTAGAGAGCAGCGCGCGTGTGTAGTCAGTCGGCGGTGCGCAGAGGTGCCTGGTTGAGTCAAGCCGTCTGTGTTTGCCCGTCGTGCGCACGCTGCCATCGCGAGTGTCACCCTGCTCTCACACCCGTACCACATTAGATGTTTCACATAAAAATTTTTTTTATTTTTTGAATCATACTGCGAATGACTTTATGATGTTCCCCGCCTATTCCATAAAACAGTTTTAGACTAAATCAACAACTCCAATTTTTATTAACAAGTTGTATAAACAATTTCGTGATTGTTGTGCATGAAAAATTATTTTTTGAATAAAGCTTGTTGTAAAACAGTTGTTTACAAAATTTTCTCCGAACAATTAAATTTATTACTTCACAAGAAATATTTCCGGTGGAATGAGATCATAAAGTAGAGTGTCCAGCGACCCTAAAAACCTGGAATTCTCCTGAAATATTTGGTGAACCTTGGAAACCTGGAAATCGCCTTTATTTTGTTCACGACAACGTTGAATTTGATTTTGTTACTTTTAAAACAGTTTTTTAAAAATGAAATGTGAAGATTAAGTTAAGTCTTTGAATCTATTACGAAAAAACATCTCGTTTTAAAGAAAAGTTGCTGCTAAAAAGCTGTTTATTTATCAAGATGTAATTGATCTCTTTTTCATCACAGAATGAATAAAGAGATTTCAAGGTTGTTTCTGTAGGCTTTACAAATTATTTAATAGATTGCAATGAACAGACTTTAATATTATAATACTTAAAGTTGAAGTTATTAAAGAGTTAAAGTATGTATTTTTTGTGATATTTTTGTGATGTTTTAAAAATTATTACTTCCGAATTTTGATGTTAATTGATTTTTAGAATTAGAATGAGCCAATGTCATAAAAATTATATTTCGTGATACATTCAGGTAACATTTAACAAAATATATTTCCAAAGATTCAAAAAGATTTCAAAATATTTTCAAAAGTTGTAAATACTTAAAAGGATTTTGAAAATTTCACAAAGATTTCACGTATCTCAAAGGTTTAAAAAAGTGTAAAAAAGTGGAAGTACTAAAAGTAGAGGTAAGACATTTCAAAGAATGTTAACGATTTAAAAATTTTATGTGATATTTCAAAAGATTCCATAAAGATTTCAAATATTCCAGTGACTTCAAACGCATCAAAAAGACTTCAGAAGTATTTAAAAAAAATGAAGGATTTTAGGTATTTAAAAGATTTCATTAAGGGTGCACTTCACCAGATCTCAAAGATTTCAATATAGAAAAATTTCATATGAATTTCATAACAATTTGAAGTATATTACGACAACCGTTTTGTCGCATGAAACAAACGCCTGAAGGCGGCTTTGAGACACGCCCAGGCATGTACATGTCTTATAACACTTATATCCGCAAGCTCAGGGTACTCGAGAACGCCAATAATTTATCCTTTCTTTATATGAATTTTGTCACACTTGTCCAATCCAAAAAAAGTCCATGCCAATCTCTGCTGGGTACAGCTATACGATATTTAAAGCACTCTGAAGTTTGCTTTTACCAGGAACATAGATCTTTAGCTCATCCATATAAAATACATTAGTGACCTTATGCTGGCGATGATTAGTGTCGTCTCAGAGGTATCCAGAAGAATTTTTGTCTGCGAGAGTTAGAGGCAGAAGTGTGATGCAAAAAAGAAGAGGACTCATAGCGTCGTCCTGAAAGACGCCCCTATGGAAGGCGACATTGTTCTTTGTCACTCGATATTTGCCAGATGAGATAGTAAATCTAGGTGTGATGCAAAAAAGTAGAGGGCTCATAGCGTTGTCCTGAAAGACGCCCCTATGGAAGTTAACATTGTTCTTTGTCACTAGATATTTGCTAGATGAGATAGTAAATATAATTTTCCAAAGAGGCATTATTCTCTCTACGCATCTCACTATGTGTGGTGGAATCTTCAAGCTTTCCAACAGACAAATGATAATTTTATCAGACATTGAATCGAAAGCTTTCCGGTAGTCAATCCAGGCGATTGACAGGACGCGCTGATGGGCTGCTGTGTATTTGCAGTAGAACCTGTCAAGTAGTAGGTTCTCCAGGTATCCTACTATATCTTTTTTCGAGCCACTTTGTTTGTGCATCTCTCTCCACACAGGCGCAATCTTAGAAAAATACTGTTGTTAAGGAGAGCTGTACAGATCTTGTACAGTGTGTTCAAACAAGTTATTTGCCAGTAATTCTCTGGGTTGTACAAGTTGCCTTTTTGCTGTGGAAGTATAGTACGTCACAACACTATAAAAACTTATGCAAGATGTTATGTAGTGAAATTCTTGCAAATTTCGTAAAGAAATTTTTGTATTTCAAGACGAAATCAGTTCAAGCCAAAAAGATCCAGGTGCCCTTTTGGGGAAGCATCTTAGCCATTTTCATGTACAGACAATTACATGAAAATGTTTTCAGCGGGGTCCACGTGAAGGTTGACGCTTCTAATGCTTTCTCACCCAGTATGAAGGCACTCACGCTTGTTCATGCTCAACAACATGAATCAGAATGCATTTCACCTTTCCTTTCGAGTCGAAGTAATAAATTACTTTCTCTACATAATTACACACTGAACGCGGGACGCATTCTGTCTTGCCTATCCAATCTCCTTTTTCAGTTGAGGCATGCGTCTTTTGGTCTTTTGATCCATCGTCGGTTTTAGCCTTCAATTTGAATCAGTCAAAGCTCCATTTCAGCCAGATATTGGGGCTAGGGAGGAACCCGTATGTCATGTTCCTCCTTGTCCTGAAATCACTATCATATCTCAAAAGGTGCCTGCTTTCCGCTTGTAGGTTGTTTATGTAGTGGTTAAGGAAGCTCTCCGCGCACATGTGCTGGCATCCTAGCAGTCTAGTAAGTTGTCCTTGAGTTGAACCATCCGCGTAAATTGGGTGTTTCGCCGGTTCGTCTTCGTGTTTTCATCGAAATTATTTTCAGCACCATGTTTGTAGCCTTTTATGGATGATCTGCGCGTTCGATCGTTTTAAACTGCATTTACAACTTTTTGGTGGTTTGATGGTGTCATTGTTGTTTTCACGAGCAGCTAGAAGTATGCAAGAATAAGGCTGCTTATTGTGAGAGGTCGCCCCGTATCCCTGAGTCACCGTCAAAGACACTTCGCTCAGGTGCCATTCAGCTTTCGACACGGTTGTTACGCCTCCACTTAGGGGTTGTTCCTTCGGGACCATCCCTAGACAATTGGCTTTTTCATGGACGCACTGGAATTTCGCCAGTGGCACGTTATCCTCCTAATCTGAAACCTGAACTACGTCCGGGATAAAAGTTGTAAAAGTAGGTAATTTTCAGTTAGCATGAATGTCGCCTGAGGTATTTTTAGGTGCTCCCCCCATGAAAATGGAACATTTGGCAAGGAATCTTAAAATACTGTTCCGAAGAGAAACATTGTGTGATATCAGAATGTAAATTGTATTTTCTGCTTTTTTGCTATGTTTTGGCTAGAACGTAAGTGTTCAATATATTTTTTATTTTTCTGCCTCAAACATATAAATATTAATATTTGAAAATGTGTTTGGTTAGGATGAGAAAATGATGCATAGGAGAATCATCTATAAAAATACGTATAGTCTTCTAAAATAACAAGGACTTCAGTTTCAGGTGCAGAGTAGTGAAAAGAATGTCACATTTTTATGTTTAATAAAATAAACGAAAATTTAAGATTTACTAATGTAAAATTGTATTATTCATCTAAAGGCAAACATATTCAGCAGAATCAAAATTTGTGACCGTCCGCAAAGAAAGGGACTTAACGCGCAACAAATCGATGTTTATTTTCTCACACCAATCGATAGTTTCTAAGTTACTCTTTCATTTCCAATAATCAGAGTTTTTATAAGTTATTAGTTTTTCTGATTATTAAGCTGCAAAAATAGGCATAATAAGCGTACACTGATACGAAAAGAGAGGCCTGTGAAAACCACTCACACAACTCACCACTACTGATATAGCCGTAGCGGGCCGATGCGAGTGACGCACACGGATACTGTACCTGAAGGTGAAATGGTAAGTGGAAGGGGTACTTTTCTTAGACGCATTCCGACTATGAGATGTTGGCTTGCGGACTCTGTTTCAATCGCCCATCCTGTAAAATTCAGGTTTGGCGCATTAGGCATAGAGTTAATTAATGGCATTAGGTCCCTTTCTTCGCGGACGGTTACATTGGTATTTCACATGAGCAAAAGTAAGTTTATTGTCAAATGAGCGGCTGAAAGTAAAAACGGGACATAAAAAGCGCACGGCTGGAGGGAGGAGATGCACGCAGGGGTTTTATGTGGGGATAGAGGCTGGAACCGTGTGCAGCTTTTGATCATCATTTCGTGAAGAGTCACAGATGAAAAACAATAACAAAAAAGCAAAATACATACTAATGATTACTTTTGATGGAAAACATCGACACTTGACACTTTAATTAATATTAATTTTAAAGAAATATGCGTAGCATGGTTCAGCAAAGGATACAAATGATGAACAATGTAAAAAATGTTTTTAAAATCAATGTTGATGTCTGACAGTGTTTTTGGAACTTGCATGAGAAAAAGCATCACATAAGTATTTAATTTAGAAAAACTTCTAGCGGTAAAGTTATATCGTTTCGTAAAAAATAGCCGTCTGTAGATGCCAAGATACAATAATGTGTATTTTGCAATAATTTTTAAAAGCAAATGTACTGACGATTCCCCTGAGCCGCAGATTTTCCATTAAGATTTCTGATTTTCAATTTATTTCTTTATTTATGTTTGTGAAGATTTCTTAAACTAAAACGGGCCAAAAGGACTTTTTTAAATGGACGTATACATACAGAATTAGTCCATGCAGGCCGCAAGTACCTAACGCGTTTGTTCCCAAAAAATGGCATGCATATTTTGGATTCCAATTTTAATGATTTAGTGGAGAAAAAAATTTAAGAAGGTAGGATTTGTTTCAACTATTTCTCAATATGTTAAATTAAAAATATTACTGTGAACCTTTATGAACGGTATCATTTATTCAAAGAATAATTAAAAATTTAAAATATCTCAAAACTCTAATTTTAAAGTACAATGCTAAAAAAAGTTTTTAAAAAGTCGTCTTCGGTATGAATGTGACAAGTAACTGCTCTCCTAATGTAAATCAGTGGAATTTCACTGTGAGTCAGTAAGACACATATAATCTATCTGTGAATCAATTGAATCAATTGAATTATTCGAGTATATAGTGCCATTTTCTATTTTTTGGGTCACTTTCTGGACACAGTACAAGGGGATTAGGATATTTAAAATTAAGATTTATGGGGTGTAAATTATTTTTTGAACATTCCTTAAGAAATTACAAAATTTAATTTACTATAAAGTTCAAAAAAGGTACTTGTTTTCCCAATTCAAATATCCATTTTAATTTCAATCTTGCAAAGGTCCAAAGGTACGGGTAAATATTGATGCATCAAAGCTGGACACAGTGTGTCCTCTATTCCCCTGTTTCCCCTTTTTTTTAATTTTCTTTTTTTCACTATTTTCAAGATACGTTCTCTTTTTCTCTCTATTTTCGTTTTTTTACACTTAAAGTCGATCTGAATTAATAAAACCCAATAATGAAATTGAACTATTCTTGCTAAAAATAGAAACATTTGTTTGATAATTCAATTATCTTTGGTTGAAGAATTATCTTTTTGGTTTAAAATTCAACTATTTCTCCTACATTTTTCCTTAAATTTAAATATTGAACGGCTGTAATTTGTGCAGTACTTTGAAAAATCAAATTTCTGAATTTTTCTATATTTTTTAACCAATGGTATAAATAAATGAAGAATATAAGAACAATATAAGAAACCAAACATGCAGTAGTCGAGCTTTCAGCCAAAAAATATTTTGAATATTTAAACAAATATTTATATTTTTAACTATGATAGTTCAGTTTCATTATTCGGTTTTATTAATTCAGTTCGAATTTAAGTGTAAAAAAACGAAAACAGAGAGAAAAAAAGTAAGTATCTTGAAAAGAGTGATAAAAGAGGATTGTTTGAAAAAGAAGAACACAGGGAATAGGTGTTGTTTTTTGATTTTTGACTTTTGACAAGTTCATTTTGATATTGCAGTTCACTTCATCAGGGCTGACCTGAAGAAGTGAACTATTGCAGTTTAACTGCTACAATTCGTTGTTTTAGTATACTATTAGAACCCGAAATATCTGTTTTTATCAAAACTAATCATCGTGAAAGCATTAAATGTATAATTTCGAATGTATTTAAAAGATTTTACGTATTTCAATCATTTTTCAAAGGTTTCATTAATTTCAAAAATATTATCAAATATTTATAAATTTTTTGAAATATTTTTCAAAGATTTCGGATAGATTCATAAGATTTCATAGACTTCAATGATTTCTCAAAGATTTCGACCATCTTACTAAAATTTCCAAATATTTAAAAAAAAA
This sequence comes from Druon quercuslanigerum, assembly GCA_010014905.2. NCBI lineage: Eukaryota > Metazoa > Arthropoda > Insecta > Hymenoptera > Cynipidae > Druon > Druon quercuslanigerum. Next base: position 10,878 of record JAAAKG020132552.1, read on the forward strand.
TTTAATATTCGGCAAAGATTTTAATCACTTGATTTCACAGGGGGGCAAATCAGTACTTAGCACATCCTTGGAATATTTCTGAGGGGCACTGCCCTCTGTGCCCCTGAGGGCTCCACCGCCTCTGATGGTAAAGACGACTTTAAAAAAATAATTTTTTTTATCCCACATGCACGATTTTCGCGTTTTTATGCCGTGTCTACAGGGAGAATGTGGCGTTCTTTGAGGTCACTGGAGTCTTTTTTTCCCTAGAGCAAAAAAGGAAGGTAAAAAAGGAAAAACAATGCAAATCGAGGTTTTTTTTTACTTATCCTGTCATGAAACTGAGAGGCCGATATTTTCAGTACAGGTAATATTCTATTTCTCAATAAGTCAAACAGAGAGAAAAAAATGCGAAAAAGACAAAACATCAGCGTGTAATGCGATTGGTTCGCAAGCATGCGCAGCACAACGCCCGCGCAAGAGCGGGCGTTGTGCAAGTACTTGAGCGCGCCAATGAACACTTCGTTTTTTGTAAGATATTTTATTGTTTTTAGTCGTTTTTTTGAGTTTTTACCGTTATTTTACTATCTATTATTAATAATATTTTTTCGAGAAACGCTCAAATCGTGCATTGGGAATAAAAACTATCGTATGCAATATGAGGATGCCACATTTTTTTGACACGAATGATGTTTTCACCACTCGTTCTCGGCTCGGCCGCCTGCGGCGCCCTCGCCTGTCAGTCGTGCTGAAAACATCATTCTAGTCAAAAAAATGTGAAGGACATCCTCTTGATGCATAATATACTATTATTATCCTGCTCGACGATATAAAATCGATTCTCCAAGATCTCTCACTATTTTTAATGGAACCTTACTATTTTTAATGGTCATTTACTACTTTTAAGGGCCCCTTACTGCTTTTAATGGTTCCTTAATCCTTACTACTAATTTCTGATGTAGCCTACTGTGGCGCCGTTGGCGTAATTATTGACCGCTTCTCTCATGAATTGTTGCGTTTCCAGTTCAAATCCGGGCCAAGGTAATTTTTTTCGTTTCTTCAAAAATCATTCGACCAGTAATCGACAAAATTGAACATCAAGAATATATTTAATACCCTGGTCGAGACAATAAAATCCTTTCTCTAAGGTAACCCCTTATAATTTTTAACAAGCCCTTACTATTTTTAACAAGCCCTTACTACTTTTAATAGTCCCTTACTACTCTTAAGGGTACCTTGCTACTTTTAAGTGTCCTTCACTACTTTTAATGGTAACTTACTACTTTTAAGGTTATCTTAATACTTTCAACGATCCCTTACTTCTAATTTTTGATGTAGCCTACTGTGGTCCATGTGGTGTATATTGTTAACGCTCCTCTCATGAGTAATGGCGTTGCCAGTTCAAATCCGGGCCAAGGTAAATTTTTTTTCGTTTCTCCAAATATTTTTTTGGACCATTAGATTGCAAAATTGAACATTAGAAATGAACTAATAACTTTACTACTTTTAATGGTACCCTACATCGTTTAAGGGTCCCTTACTACTTTTAACGGTTTCTTACTGCTCTTAAAGTTCGCTTAATATCAGTGGCGTAGCTAGCCCTGAGGGATCCATGTATCCGAATTTCTTTGGGGGCCCCCGGTCCTCAGGAGCCCTTATCATAGATATGGCTGATACCGTGGTAGCTACGGTCCTGCTTACTACTTTTAACGGTTCCCTTACTACTGTTAACGGTACCTTACTTCTAATTTCTGATGTAGCCCACTGTTGGCACCGTTGTTAACTGGTTAACACTCCACGCATGAATAGTGGCGTTCCCAATTCAAATCCAGGCCAAGGTAATTTTTTTAGTTTTTCAAATTATTAATGGACCAGTAATCGAGAAAATTGAACACCAAGAATATATTTATTACCCTGGTCGAGGCAATAAAATCCATTCTCTAAGGTCCCTTACTATTTTTAATGGGCCCTTACTACTTTTAATAGTCCCTTACTACTTTTAAGGGTACCTTGCTACTTTGAAGCGTCCCTTACTACTTTTAATGGTAACTTATTACTTGTAAGGGTATCTTAATACTTTCAACGGTCCCTTACGGGCCAAGGTAAATTTTTTTCGTTTCTCCAAATATTTTTTAGACCATTAGACAGCAAAACTGAACATCAGAAAGGAATTAATAACTCTTGTCGACTAAATAACATCAATAGTCTAAGGTCCCTCACTATTTTTAATAGTTACTTACTACGTTTGATGGTCCTTTACTACTTTTGATGGTACCGTACTGCTCTTAAAGTTCGCTTACTACCAGTGGCTCGTTTTAGAAAAATAAACAGAAACTTTATTTATTAATTCTAATTTGGGGGCCCTGCGTACTACTTTTAACGGTTCCCTTACTACTGTTAACGGTACTTTACTACTGATTTCTGATGTATCCCAGTGTTGGCACCGTGGGTAATTGGTTAACGCTCCACGCATGAATAGTGGCGTTCCCAATTCAAATCCAGGCCAAGGTAATTTTTTTTTCTTTTCTCAAAATATTACTGGACCAGTAATCTGAAAAATTGAATATGAAAAATAAAGTAAATACCCTGGTCGACAAAATAACACCAATACTTTAAGGACCCTTACTGTTTTTAATGTTCCCTTACTGCTTTCAATGGTCCCTCAATACTTTCCTGGGTCCCTCGCTGCTTTTAATGGTTCTTTACTACTTCCAGCGGTCCCTCACTACTTTTAAGTTTCTCTAACTACTTTTAACAGTTTCTTACTGCTAATTTCTCATGTAGCCTAACGTGGTTCCGTTTTCGTACTTGGTTAACGCTCGCCTCATGGATCGTGGCGTCCCTGGTTCAAATCCCGGCCGCGGTAAATTTTTTTTTGTTTCTTCGAAAATTACTGGACCAGTAATCGGCAAAATTTTATATAAGAAATTAATTACCTTAGTCGACAACATAATGCCAATAATCTAAAATTTGAAGCATTGATTTTTTAAAAGGGCATCTCATTTTCAATAAAATAATTTGCAAATGTTTTTTAGAATAAATTTCTAAAGAATTTGAATTTAACGCACAGCCCTGGGGTTGTCTCAATAAAAAGAAGCAAAAATAAACAAAGTAGCGCGCCTCTTCAAAACTGCTTCTGTACCTACATATTCACATTTATTTACTGTACGAGAGTGAAACGATCCTCGGTACACAGTCGGATCAGGTTTCAAATATTGGTATGCTACTTCCGTTTTCTTTTATTTCTCACTGGAGACAAGTTACCTTACTTTGTATGAATAACTTTTTTAAACCTGTTTTCGATGAAATTGTCTTATTTTATAAAATTTATAATATGTCAGTAATTTAAGTTTTTTATTCATAATTCAAATTATTATATAAATTTTTTACTATTCTTCACCCAACCTCGAGCAATGTGAAACAAAAGCTTTCAAAAAATATAATTTTTGAAATATTTTATGAACAATATACTTAAAATTGCTTTTTTAAATTGATTTTTAGCATTGCTAATTACTAATGTACAAAAATAATAATAATTTTTTTTAAATCAAGCTTTTATCAAAATATTATAAAAGAAAACAGAATAATTAAATCTAAAAATTGGGTTTACAAT
>JAAAKG020132553.1:0-14469 GCA_010014905.2 Druon quercuslanigerum
CAACAAAAGTTGTTCAACTCAATCAGACGAGTGTTTATTGATTTAAAATCCCAACGTTTCGAGAACTCACCGTTCTCTTCATCAGGGGAATAATATAGTTATAAGCCCGGGAAGTAAGATGCCATGTTTTAGATCGTCATTTTTGGAGTCATACATGGGAGCGGGATGTGTGTCTATCGCGCTCTCACAATTAACATGTTTTCAATAAAATTATAACAAATTACATTATTTTTAATAATTGTAAAAGTTCTTACTTCACCAATTACAACATTTTTGACTTCCATGGATAATAAGATTCTTTTACACGAAATTTTAAATTCTACAGAACTGATGAAATGAGTTTTTTTTTAAATTTTACAACAACTGTAAAGTTACATCACTATAAATATGCATGACTCTAAAAATAAAACGACTCTAAAAATAAAACGACTCCAAAAATGACGATCTAAAACATGGCATCTTACTTCTCGGACTTAAACTATATTATTCCCCTGATGAGGAGAACGGTGAGTTTTTGAAACGTTGGGATTTTAAACCAATAAACACTCGTCTGATTGAGTTGAAAAGTTTTGTTGTTTTTTCTTATTCTTATTTAACATAATTATTCTCGTAATCAAATCTAAACATAAAAAGATTTATTGACTGTGAACATAAAAAATGTATGAAACTTACGTGGTAACGCAGGAGGGTTTGGAATAGTATCAGATTTATTAGCATTTTGTGGAAAATACGACATCACTTGAACAGCTTTCGTATGTATTTTCTCAAGCTTTTGATGTCCGTCTCCACGGCTGTGACTAACAATACCTTGTCTGCCCATCGATTGTACGGTTATTTCTTTTTTACACCATTTGCAACGTGCGCAGTGTTCATCTTTCTTACTTGCTTCGACCCAAAGAAACTCATTTTCATAAGTTTTAGAGTATTTAATATTCCTTCTCGAGTATGACATTTTCTTCTACTGCGAGAAATGTAAATTGTAATTGGATGAGTGGTAGCAGATTTACACTAAAATACTTTTTTTTTAAATTGATGGATGCAAAAGAATATATTATGAGAAATCTTCGAATTCAAAATTTAAATAAATAGTAATAGCAGATATTCCTCATAATTTGATAAAAAAGACCTGTAATTTTTTAAATGTATTGAAAGGTATAAATTTTTATAAAACAATTCTAAAAAAATTTTTAGTGACGAAAGAAAAGTAGTGAACTGTTTCTTTACTCATTTGAAAAATTACGCTCGGATGATCATGATTCTTAAACACATTGCAGATTACAAAAACAGTTCTTCTTACCATAGTGCAGAAAGTCGCAATTTACTTCAATGATAAACCATGGACGTCGGGCGCAACTTTCGTACTGCGACTGTAAAAGAGCCCAGTCCGCAACGCTAGTGTCGAACTATCTCGGCCACGTGTGTTATGAAATTTGAGTACAGTGGAGGGTTATTCTCTTAGTGGTTCAATCTCGTCATTCGTAAACATACTTAGCTGATATGACTACGAAGTGGTTAGTTGAGCCGATCGACTAGGTTCATCCACATTGAGGATAACCCTCCAGTGTCTAGAAAAAAATTTCCCGCTCTTCTCCCGCTTTTTCCCGTTTTCCCGGTGGCTAGACACCCTGCATTTTTTTAACGAGACACTGAAACTACAACTGTTTTAATACTAAGGCATGTTATGAATTGTAATCATATACATTTATGGAAATTATATACAATTTCAGGAACAAACTTGAGGGCGAAGCACGAGATACGTGATGAGAATGTATTCGTTAAAACAGAAGGAGCTTCAACAAAAGAGAATTCCCAACCACCAAATTGTAATTGTCGATGCTTTGACCTTTAGTTTTAAAAAGTCTGGGCGCAAGCGTGGGAAATATACGTAGGCCGAGCGCGAAGAGCCAGATAAATATGTTATTATTATTATTATAAATTATATATTAAATTTTGTCACAGGCTTAAGATGGTTACTGCCCAACATGTTTAAGGCATTTCGGTTAGAGTTGGATTTCTTATATTTTTTGGAGTAGTTTGCACGGGGCTGTCCCGGTATATATCATCAGTCACGGACGCATTTTTACAATGCAATCAAGTGATCTGATGAGTGCAGTGTGCTCCGAACATATTGGACAGAGCCTGGGGTTTTACCCCATCAATGACGGACTGGGTTGCAGTCAAGAACACGATGGGGGGACCTACAGCTTAAGGTGGGCTCCGAACCACCAGAACCTCGGTAAAGGTACATAGAAAAATTTTCTGAGGTACCGGCTCAGGGATCGAACCCCGGACCTCTGAGGTGAAGTCCGAGCGTCTAACCATCTAAGCCACCGAGGCTCTCTCTTATATTATTATTATTATTATTATTATTATAAATTATCATTGTATAAAATATTATGTTTTTAGAATAGTAATGACAGTATAGGGTTTGATTGTTGTTTAAAATAAAACAAAAAATCTTTTAGAAATTTAAAATCACTTATTAGAGTGAGACATTGACAATATGTTATGCAATTTCTGTACACTATTGTTTTTTTCAACTTAATTTGTTAATTTTTTTTGGAATTTGTAAATAATAATATATACGTGAAATGGTTTCTGCTAATGCAATTGTACCGTTATCTAATGAGAACTCTGCAGTTGAAAATGGAAATCAAATATAGATATTTCAATGTTTTAAATCCCTTTCAAAAATGAAAAACGGATTAAGTCACGAAAGAAACAGAAGCAGCCTGTAAAATTATGGTATTCTTTATTGTTAAACCTATATATCACAGTGACACCATTTGGATACAGAATGTAGTAATGTAATATTAAATATTGAATCGCGGAGGACTATCTTTGGTGATTCTTAAGCAGCATTTATTTTGTAACGGACAAGCTAAAGAGAGACAGGGAAATTTAAGATTATATGTCCGTGTATTATTAAAGCGAGAAAAGGCAGATGCACGCTCTGTTAAACACAGAAAGCCCTCGGAGTCAGTAGCCCTTAATATATATTACATAACAATCAAGTTGATTCAAAACTGGCGCCCATTCGTAGAAACCGAATTCGAATATCAATCAATACATAATAATAACAGTGATCAATAAATTACATTTATTCATAGAAAAAAGGCGTTCATATACATGGACATCGTTGAGCTACGCATTAAAAAAATTAACTAAAAATGTCAGGTTACTCCTTCGCTTAAGTCATGTACACTCAGTCCCTTAAAGATAAAAAATACAGGTACACGACGCTAAAACGCTTCGAGTTCGCGCTCTGCACTGCGGTTTAGAATATCTGCGTTGTTAAGTTTAATACGGGCGCTTATCAAACTAAGAAAACCGTTTTAAACGCTAAAAACTCTTTCCGATTACGCTCGGTTTTTTAACATTTTTTAGTTATAATCCTCGCGACTTTACCTTAAATTGTCGCTTCTTAAATGCCATCGCTAGGATTAAAACTCTTGCTTGCGAGATAGATGACGAGATTCTTTTCTGTACAGTAATCTTGCAGCGACAAAGCGTCGTACAAATTGTTTTCTAGCTAGTAATAATGTACAAGATCTTTCCAAGTTTTTAAAAACTAAGGAATGAACGGCGTCGCAAGTGGCGCCATTAATTGCGTTAGAAATGACGATCGGCCTGAATCAGCACATTTAGAAGATTTTTATTGTTACTGGACAGATTTTCTAAGGTCGATGACAAAGAGACAAACTGTATTTTTTGAAAAACAGCCTTCATTGCAACGCGTAAAACTAGTAGGACACTCGGTCATAGAACCATGAACGAATTTCGCTTATCATACTTATCACAGAGTAAGTATAACTTGATCGAACGCTTTCTGCATTCACTTTTGATTCCTAAGTTGATCCTACCGTGGCCCGCAAGTGGGAAACTTGCATTTGATCACGCGTCTCACGCTTAGTTTATTTAAATTTAATTTAATTAATTAAATACCTAAGCTTAACGTGACTGTCAAAGAAGCATAGATAAAAATGTGCCTGAACGCTCGACTGATAGCGAGCATGAGAATCATGACACTTGATTATTCTGCGCCTTTCTCAAAAGAGAGAGATATATACCGCGTCTTGAAGGCTATTCGGCTTCGTTAATACATTGATACGCTTTAGTCGTTAACATTTCGAGGTTTTTCGTGTATCGGTCTTATGTTTTGTTACCGGGATTTTGAAAAAGCAATGTAACGATTAAAAGATGAAATGATCTCTTAAATAGTTTCAAACATTCTGAGAGTACAATAAATAAGTTGCTTTAGAGTAGAAATTAGGACGATAGCAAAAAATCACGAATGCCTCGAATAAAAACGCTGCGAAATGGCTCGTGGACTTCTAGTAGGTACTTAATTATAAAATTGCGGAATAATTTAATTAAATTAATAGTTCCTAATACGTATATTCATCACGTCATGTTAACTCCTAAGGCCTGCCGTACATGTTCGTAGACGACATAACTTGTCGACACAGCTGGTGCAACCTGGAAAACAAATTTTTTAAACGGTTATCATCTTTCCTAAGCAATTTTAATTGACCAAAATAGACCAATTTTATTTGAAAACACCATTTTATGAGTCTATTACGCGTCCAGAACAATTTCAGCAAGCGGCAGTTGGTTAGTTCCACAAATAGCAACTGAATGATGCACTATGTATTTCATTCATTAACTGTATAAATACATACATGCATACAAACATACATACGAATTTTTTAAACGCGTTTTTATGACTTCTAATAATGCGGAAAATTGAGTTTTTGTGCCAACTAGAATTTACGCGCAAGGTGGGCGCGGAAGTTTGTGTTCTTTGGCTCTGTCCAAAGCCATAAAATTGATTTTCATCCTGTAGCTGGGCAATCAACGCTAAAAACCATGTTTTATCATATTTTCTGCTCATTTTTATTTTTTCATGAATTTCCATAAATTACCACAAATTTCCATAAATACCATAATTTTCCACAAATATCATAAATTTCATTAAAAGTCATACATTTTCAACGATCTCATAAATTTAATAATTTTTCAAAAACTCATAAATTTCATAAATTACCACAAATTTTCGTAAATTTCCTAAATCACCATAAATTTCCATGAATTTTGTATATCAGCCTAAACTACCACAATTCTAAAATTTCCATACGTTTGTGGTAACTTATCGGTAACCGATATTTTTTGATTGTCCAGCTACAGGGTGAAAATCAACTTTATGGCTTTGGACAGAGCCAAAGAACACAACCCACCGCGCCGACCTTGCGAGTACATTCTATTTGGCACAAATCAAAATGCATTTAAAAAATTGTAATATATACAGGGTGATTTTTTTAAAATTAAAACTTCCAAATATCTCGAAAAATAGGCACTCTATGAAAATATGTTATGAATCAAAATTTAATCACTCTGAGGAGTACATACACTGATGTTAAAATCGTTTCCCCCACACCGCCCCCTGGAGTGGGGGGTGGGGGCAAGATCGAAATCTTAAATGGGAACCCCTATTTTTTATTGCATATTCGGATTCTGTGGATAAAATGCGTATGATTTGTCTCAAACATTTTTCTCCTTTCGAACTTTTTTTTACATTTTTTTTCGAACTTTTCCCAACCCCCAGGGGACGGTGTGGGGGAACCGATTTTAACATCAGTGTATGGACTCTTCAGAGTGAATAAATTTTGATTCATAAAATTTATTCATAGAGTGCCTATTTTTCGAGATATTTGAAAGTTTCAAGTTAAAAAAATCACCCTGTATATACCAATATATATATATATATATATATATATATATCTGCAACTTTACCACCAGACGAACTACTTTCAAATCTCGCGCCATACGAAAATACCAATCATAACTCAAATAGATGGGAGCCACATCAATCGCATGTTTTTATCAAAAAACAATAGAATCCGTGAAAACTTTAATTATCAGCAATTATACTCAAAATCATGGAAAATCAAGCTAAATCGCACCCTTCGACCGTAAAGCAAGATTTAGTGCCCTAAAAATCCAAGGTTAAATATGATCTGGCTTTGAGGCATTTGTCAAATGGAGAACACAAAACAGAAGAATGTTCGGTCAGTGATCACCATCATTATAAAAAAAATTCAGTTCACAGGACATTCTCGAATCATTTCGCATAAGGGTTTTCGGAAGCTCACTTTTCATGGGGCTCCATAGGTCCAAAACATCTCGCAGTTTCGAATAAAATATCTTACATCACTCGTCGTGTTACATACGTCTTTACGCGGGTAATTCAATGTACACTTGTGATGTAATATGAAATTAAATTAAATGATACCTTAAAAAAAGTTAAGATTTTTAGGTAAAAAAGGGGGTTTGTTTTAAGGTGTCAGGGGTTTAAAAATGCACTTACAAATAAAAAAAATTTATAACAAAACAGCTTTATATCATAAAGGTATTTTGTAAATTAAACGAAAGAATCCTCTAACAACTAACAATAATTTTTTTTTTATCAAGTTTTCCAGATAGTGAATTTAACTAGAAAGACATAATTTAAAAAACAGAAAAATAATTATTTGAAAAACCTACTGTCTTTCAGTTTTTGTTTGCTTAGACTTTTGAATTTACATCTCACGAATTTTATCAGTTGACAATTTTTAACGTTTGCTCCACTTTTAATTTTAGACTCCGTACACATCTTTTAAGGAAATTCAAATAAAAAAAAAACAAGAGTTGGTAAAACAGAAACAACCTATCTCTTAAGCAGCAGTAGGGTCAATAGGGGTAAGTGTGATGGCGGGGTTAATGTGATAGAGAAAATTTTGAATGAAAAACAAATTATTTATTATCTTTTTTTGTTAGAACATTAAGATTGTATCTGATTAATTGAAGAAAAAGGAGACTATCATTAATGACTTATTTGAACCATTATTTTGAAATAAACTGAGATACTTTCAGAAAACTTAAATTCGTAATTGTGTCATATGGTCTCAAATTGAAAATGGACATTCACATTAACACCCCACCAGAGGTGTCCCTTTAAGGAGCCTATAAACTTAAACTTACATAAAGCATCTTTTACATTTTATACATTTTCCTTTAATATTTGCTGTTTTTATTGAAAATATTAGATTTTTATTATTTTTAAAGGACTTTATGACAAAAAATCATAACTCCTTTTTTCTGTGTGTTTTTCTTTGTAAGTTTGAAGTTCGTTCGGTATATTTTAAGAATCAGTGGATATTACATTAACAGATTACGTTGTGTTTTTCACACATACCCATAATGACGGAAACCTGTGAAATTATAATGATTACACCAGCAAATTTGTATTGATTAAAGAAGGGTAAGATTAAAAGGAGAAAGCTCAAAGATAATTTTTGAAAAATTCTAAGCTAGAATCTTCTCACTTTTGAATTTCTATGATCCTAGTAGAATTTTTAAATACTTTTCTCAACACATGTCTTAAGAATATATTTTCTAAAAAGTACCAAATCTCGAATTTAAATGTTATTACTAGGTTATTAACTGATTAGTATGAACTATGGAAGCTGGAATCCAGTTGAGCTTCCTCTAGTTTTAAAATCTCTAATAATTTGAAACTGTTCAATTGCGCATAGTAGGACAGATCTGGAGTTTACTGTACTAAGTGTACAGGCCATAATTCTTTAGAGATTTGAATTTTTTCATGGTTCACTATTACGATTCTCATTTTTATAAACAAATTTTACAAATAAATGTACTTTGTATTTTTTGAGAAATTAGTCTTTCCTAATTTATATCAAAATGTCTGAATGAAAATGTACAAATATAAATCTTTTTTCACAATCAATAATCACGTTAAGAAAGATATTAGCAACAAAATAAATAAAAATGCTACGCAAGTATACTCAAATCTATTTCTCGTTTATACAATTTGTTTATAGCAATGGTGATGTAAATGTTATCATTTACTTTTTTTGAACAATAGGGTCGTTACAAACAAAAATTAATTTGTTTTACAAGCTTAACTTAAATTACAGTACCGCTCAGGAGTATGAGGACATCAAAAAAATTAGCAACAGAGACCATGCACTCAATCATCGCAGGATATCTGCGGAACAAAATAAATCGAAATATTCCAGAAACAAAGCAAAGCCCTATTTGAAGTATTTTTTATCAACAGAGACTGAGTTAGTGCGCATGAAAGACCGTCTAATTTCAGTTTTTTTTTAAATCTATTTTCATTAGTCAACTTTAACTTCCGGCAAAATCTAGGGAACTGATGTCAAACGTTTGAAAGTCACGCATAATAGAAACTCTCCTGTTTGAAATAAGCGCGAGAAACTGTAAAAATATTCACTGGTTCTCGAATTATAAAAAATAGAGACATTCCGAGGGGCTAGTCACTGAAATATCTCAAGATTGCTTCGCTGGAAATCTTAGGAGAACTCTTGGAACTCTGAGAAATCTTGGAAATCTTTCGCTAAGCGTGGAGCATTCACACCACGAAGCATTCAAACGTTCATGACGCACACGCTGCCTCGGTGAGTCGAACTAACGGCCGACTTCATCCGAACGCCGCAGAGCTTAACCGAGTCTGATTTCTCCTCGAGAGTCCCGATCTCAAGAAGTTTTGGAAATCTGAGCACTCCCAGCTATCTCAAAGAAATCTTAGCACTTTCTATGTGAATTTGATTGAGACTGCCATATTCATAGTTTTCAGATTTCCAGACTTCTCAGTGAGCAGTTCATTTTACGCAACTTTCAAATTTTTACCTATGCATTCCTAGATTTTGCCAGAAGTTAAAGGTCAACCATGAAAATTGCGAACAAATAAAAATTACCCAGGCCTTACAGACTAACATCTCGATCTCTATTGATTAAAAATACTTTGATTACAGGGCACTTGATGCACGATTTTAATCGCTCATTTTTTAAAACGATACTGTATTAAAATAGATAACTATTTTTACTGTAAAGAAACGAATTTTTGTTAAGTTTCAATTTTTCATTTAGTTTTAAAATCTATACACTTTTAAATATACAAATACAGTCACTGCTTGGTACAAGCGCTGCGTAAAGGAATCTATCAACTTGCTTCGACTTTTTTTATTTGCGATTCGAAAGTTGGACATTAAGGCCATTAAAATCAACCATTTTCGCTTTTCCTCTCTGATTGGTAGAGGAGATTCAAAAATTCAAGGTACTTGGAATTGGTTGTCATACTTTAAATATTAGTAGGTAATTTATTATTGAAAAACGAAATTGCTTTAAATCATACATCAACCCTATTAAGTGGTGCACTCTGGAAATTACTTGTGTTCCGGAAGAGATAAAAAATTTAATCTAAAAAATATCTAAATTTAAAAATCAGTTTGGACAAATTTCTAAGAAATTTAATTCTCACAATTTCTACTAAGAAACTTACAAAATTGTTGAGAATGGGCATCAATTACCTTTCTTCTTAATCATATTAGAGATAGCACCTTCAATACCTTTAAGCAGGGATTCGAACGAAATTAAGTGGCATTTTCGGATATTTGCCAATTAGTTCTATAAATTTAATATAATTTACCTGAAAACTATGCTAAATATAAAAAAATTTTTTGAAAGATAATGCAGGTACAGAGGCATAATGTCAAAATTGGGTGTTTTTTTTAAAGTTTTATGTCCAAAGAAACATAAAGGAACGGAATTTTCGTTACGTATCTTTTCTTTCTATTCTGTATAAAATATAATTACCACATAATTTTGACGTTACTTCTTCGTAGCCTCATTATCTTTTGATGCTTTTTTAGATTGAGCTTTTTTTAGACAAGTTAATTTAAATTTAACGAATTAATTAGCAAATATCCAAAAATTGCCCCTTAATTTCGTTCGAATCCCTGCCTTTAAGTACCAACGACATTCCTTCAATCTGGGTTAATTTAAAGTTTAAAAACAGAATTAAATCTATTCAGAAGAACTTACTTTTAGAAAGTTGGGCGTAAGACCCCGATACAAGCCTCTAAACCCTTCTTTGTGAAGAATGTCTTTAATGACTCCGACCATATTAGGAGAACTTGCAGGCGCGACCTGAGCTTGCAACCGTGTCCTGACTAGAGCTAGAGGATACGAACAAACCTGCCCTGCTGTACTCGATGCTGTTCCACACAAAAGCACCAACCAAACTGAAGGGTGTTCGTTTTTGTTGTGCGTCCTTATATAATTATTTTTCAGCGTCTGTGATCAAAATAAAATGACAGTTGTCTAAGGACGAATACACGTTTATTTCATATTCATACCATTTTTCTTTCATAACTCACCTCATACACAGCCAAATCTATCCCTGCATAAGGAAGAATTCCAATTAAATTGGGAACGTAGCCTCTGTAAAAACTTCTCAGACCTGCCTGACTGTATATCTTCCTTGCAGCATCCATAATTCCGGAAAATTCTCCCGTTTTCCTTAACGCCAATCTCGTCTTCATGACCTTCAAGTAAGAAAGTTCATTTTTGAAATGTGACAACACAGTCACGTTTTATTTACTTGACTCCATTTCTAAGATTTATAAATTTTGACTTTTTATATTTTAATGAATTTGTGATCAAAATATAAATGCCATTTAAATCTTTAGAATTTCCTACATTTTTCAATTTAGAGATGTTGCGTATGAATATAAAACCAAAAAATACCTCAAGTGGATAAATAATAGACTGACTGAATCCACCAGCAAATGAACCAGCGATAAACCTTTCGTAAATATTCAGTTCTCTGTTGTTATTGTGATCCTTTATTTTTCTTTTTACTTGCTCGTAAGCAGCGAATTTTAGGGCAGATTCTGGTCCTATTTTAAGTACATTAATTCCGTTTCCTCTCCAGTAACTTGTGATACCACCTTCTTGAAGCATATATTTACTGCAACTGAGTATGTTGCAATTACTCGTCCCATGTACCTGGAAAAACCAATATTTTTAGATTCTCATCAGAGAAGGTATTTGGATTCTGTAAAATCTGACCCCCCCCCCCCCCCATTGTTGTCAAATGTCCACGTTCCGAGTCCCTCCGAATCCGAAAAACAGGTTTTTATGCATATGCGTATGTCTGTCTCTCTGTCAGCACGAAAACTGCTGACAAACTAAATCTATTACATTGGCCTTTGGTACACTCTTTTAGTGTCCTGAGCTAAAGGTCAAGTTCGTTAGCCAACCATTTTGGATAAAAATTCAAAAAGCGAGCGCACTTTGAGTATTTTTAAGACCACTTATTTCAAGATTTAAAAATTCTCTGTGCGGATATTCATAGAATTCAGAAGGAAAAACAATTTATCCTAATTACTTTTTTTGATAAAACCAAAAATTACCAGACTTATAGCATTCACAAAATTTAGAGAAATGTTAACTTTTCAATTCCCTATAAGACTATCATAACAACTATTTTAATTTTCTTGAAAAATCGAAAATTAAAACTTTTATTGCATAAAAAATAATGGAAAATTAAAAATTACATTTTTTCATTGAACAATTTTACAGTATTTTAAAGATTTTTAAATATATAAAATATATATAAAATAAAAACTCCAATCTAATACAACGCTGCTGAAGGCCCCTTTCATTAATCGAAGTTTCTTTGGACTGTCTTTGTAACTAGATTCTCCATCCTAGACGCTTTAAGAGACTCTTCGAGTTAAGTATTAGGTGATGAAGCAGTAGGTCACGATGCGATAGAAGTTTCAATTAAGAAAGTCTGTGTCCCTGAGGTTAGGGATATAGGTAATTAAAAAATTTTTAAACGGTAAGGCTGCTGTGTAGAGCGTATGTGTAACGTTTAAATCGTAAAAATAACAATGGAAATAAGCAAATTCAGTTTATGAAAGAACGACAGAAGTTACAATAAAATGTTTTAAAAAGACTGTAAAAGAGCGCGGGGAATATACATAGGCCGAGCGCGAAGCGCGACTTAAATAAATTATCGAGCGCGAAGCACGAGAAAAATATATTATCGAGTGCGAAGCACTAGAATAAGAGGTCGCGCGTCTCAGGCGCGCTCAAACTTGCTAGCGATTAAAGCGATTAAAGTTTGGTCAAAATAATCAATTTTTACCTGCAAGTAAACCTTAATCCTGTCCAAAGGTGCTGTGCAGGATCTTGAGACAGCACCAGCGATTCCACCGGCAAGTAAATGTCTCCACCACATGCCGGAAATCATTTCACTACTTGTGAAATCATCAGGAACTCCGATGTCTTCCCCAATGTCCATGTACTAAAATCATTTAATCGAGAAAAAATCGATTATCTTTTGTCTTTTGAATCGTTTAATGAGTAATTTCTTTGAGTGAAAAGCTATCAATCTTTTATTAATTAAAATTTATATTTAATGGAATATATTTTTTCGGTGTAAAACACTATTTTTAACAAATAAAAAAATATCGCGCGAACTAATTATTTTAATCGAATTTTCCCCTTCTTGAGCAATTTCTTAGGATGCATTCTGAATGTCGACAAGAATGAATGTAAGAAAACAGTGCTTTCGAAGAAAAATATTTCTGAATTTCGGATGTGAATCAAGATAGGGCATTTAAAATTTAAAAACCCCCTATTTGTTCTTGATCATATCTTTATTAATCATTTGCGAGAGTGCGGATTTGCGTTTAAAAAGAGTACGGGGCCATGTCAAACTTACTCGAGTCCTACTTTACTGGCATTCTTTTTAGATACCCAAACAAAAATTGGTTTCATTTCTACAAATTTAGGACCATAAGGACTTGTATTTAATTTTTAAGATTCTTAACTCGATATCTCGTTTCATGTGACATAGCTTTAATGGTCTGCAGAGAGGAATATGCTCAGCAATCATCGCTATCTGTTGCATTTCATAAAATTGTTCAATTGTAAGCCACTAATATGACCTTTTTAAAAAGAAAAAAAACTTTAGGTGTTTTCTTACAAATGAAGGGTCCTAGTACAGAATTAGGTGTCTAAAAAATGAGAATTTTTTAAAGCAGTGAAAAAGCATTATGGAAAATTGAAATTACTATTTAAAGATGAAACGAAAGTCGACTCTAAAGCTGAGGTGTTGCTGAATTTAGGTCAAGAAGTTTTATTAAACAAGGTTATAAGTAGTTTCAAGAAAACAGATGTGGAAGTTGACAATTTAAAAGTGGTTCTAACCTAAAATTCGAGTAGTCCCAAGATATTAAGTTTCTGAATATGGATTAAAAAAGCTGACTGTAAGAAGGTGTTAGCAAATTCCGATAAATTAGGCAGAGAACTTTAGGGTTAAAATGTCATGGGTTTTCAAAACTGGCTTTGGACAGTGGTTCAGAATAAAATTTGAAATTTTTTGTAAAAAAAAAAGATACTCGAGGTATGGCGATACTGAATGAAAATTCGAAATATTTGACCCAAAACAAACATTGTGTTTTTAACTTTAACAAAAAATGTATTTTACATTTTTCTCTAATTATTGTATAAAAATACGATTTAGAAAAAATCCTTCTACCATCATGTGCATTTATTTTCTAAAGCATTTTTAATGCAATAAAATTATTTGCGATACAAATTTTTGGTATGTAGTTCTGTAGTAGCACCCTTCAAACATTAATCATTTGAAAATAAACACATTCATTAAAGCTCAGGCAGTCAAACAATTTAAACAAAATAAACCGGGTTAAATTTAAGGGATAAACTTCCGATTAGGGTCCACCTTCAAAACCCATCAACCTACGTAGACCTACGTATTTTGACGCGCTGATTACGAAAATGATAGTGGAAATTGGCGACTAGTCGAT
Source organism: Druon quercuslanigerum (assembly GCA_010014905.2). NCBI lineage: Eukaryota > Metazoa > Arthropoda > Insecta > Hymenoptera > Cynipidae > Druon > Druon quercuslanigerum. The sequence goes on from JAAAKG020132553.1 coordinate 13,707, forward strand.
TTTCATGGTGAAAACGTGAAAAAACCATAAGAAATCATGGTTTTTTGTGTTGATCTCGGATAATATGCAAAATTTCAAAAAAAGTTTCATACAAAGTTGTAGACCTCATCCAGATATACATTTTTTGTTTTATGCATTTTTTTCTACAGATAATAGTTTCCGAGAAAATCAGTGATATATCGATTTTCATTTTAAAACCCCATACAAATCATGTCTCTTTGCCTTTGTAACAGACAATATGCAAAATTTCACAAAATTTTTCAAACAGGAGGGGTGGGTGACATTTAGGAATAGGTGACAGATAAACGGACACGGTAAAGGGGGGTCGGTGTGCTTGCAGGTCGGGTGGGTGACATTTATGAATAGGTGACAGATAAAACGGGTACGGTAAAAGGAGTCGGTGTGTCAACGACTAAAAAAAACTAATGAAAATAAAATATGTCACAGGGGTGCCTTCCCGCCCCTAACGAGACTTGGAAAAAGGGGGAGGTATGTGACCTACATTATTTCTATAACCTGTCACAGGGGTACCCCCCCCCCGCTCATCCTTTCTCGCAATTAATGCTGGACATTAAAATTTGCTACCCCGACAAAAACAGATAAAAATGTTGATAAAACTAATAAAAAACAAAAAGCCTTAAAAAATGCAAAAAAAACGTTAATAATATTAAAAACTCAAAAAAATGACATACTAACAAAACATAAAAAAAAATATGCTCTTCAAAGTACTCCAACCTTCCCGCGGTGAAGAGCGTGATTAGGC
>JAAAKG020132554.1:0-37442 GCA_010014905.2 Druon quercuslanigerum
AGTGACACAGACTTTCTCAATCGAGTTTTCTAACGCATTGTGTTCTAGATCGCATTTGTGGTTTCCTATATCTTCATCTATGGATTGTCCCCTAAAGTGGTCTCTGAAAGCTTTAAGGACCCCGCCTGCCTCATATTACATTTCCCCTTTGCTATTTCTCATGCTGACAAATTTAGTACTTTTATTTCCTTTCATTGCTTTATAATGTAGTTTCTTGCTTCCTTCAAAGTCGTTTAGTGAATGATGCAATTACGTCCTATGATCTAGCAATACCGATTAATAAATTTAAAAAATAATTTGTTTATTTAATTGAAACGAGGAAAACTATTTAAATATTTGAGATACAAGAGTAATGTATATTATATATTTCTTCGCGTCTTCGAGACGCATTAACTGACCAATTGAATAATATTTCATAACATACTATAACTTACCAATATCATTTTTAAACTTCTCAACAAAATTATTTACCTTTTTTATAAGATTTTTCTGATGTACGTATATTTGATGTAATTGTTCACGTCATCCAGACGCGTGGATGGATTTTTGTTGAATGTTCGACGACAATTTTTTATTAATCAATAGCGACTTAGAAAGTTAAAAAAAGTTGCATTAATTCTATAAAGGAAACTTTTCTTTTAATTTGAAATTTAACACTACCGAATGTTCAAAAATTATTCATTGTAACAGAACAAATCGATTGATATTTTGATGGGATCTCTGATTTTCTGAAGATAAAATTTTCAGTTAGATATTATAAGCTTGAGAAATATTGAATGTATGCATTTTTGTAGTTTAGAAGTGATAGTAAATTTCAGATATATTTTTATCTAAATTTGGATACAAATATACTGCGATTTTAGATTTATTAATTTTTATGTTGAGCGCTACATTTTAAAATTTTCACTTCCATACATTTCAATTTTTCAATTACAATTGAAATTGTTGAACTTTGAAAAATATAATGACGGATTTGTAAATTGTTAGTTCTTAAGCGATTGTAATTTACGTTTAAGATAATTTTAATGTAAAAGGGTTTAAGTAAAAATTCTTATAATGTCACAATTATTCTTGGTGTCAAAAAAGTTTTTTTAGTTTTAAATTAAATTCTGACTCGTGTAATTATCAATGTTCTGTAGTACCCAATTTTTTATTTTTAATGTCTGTCATTTAAAATTAGTTTTATTTTTAAATTTTTTTAGAATAATTAAATTTCTTATGTTCATCATTGAAAAGTTTTGCATTTTGGATAATCAAATCGCTTTGAATGACAAATATTTTAATTCCCTCCTTTATATATAATGTGTCCTCTTACTTTTAACATAACTTCCGTTCCTTCATATCGTTATAACAATATTTTTACATTGTTTATTGACTAATTATTTTAATAACTGATTTAACTTATTCTCCGATATAAAACCTCTAATTTATAATCAAATTATTCAAATTTTAATTGTGCCTGAGCGAACAAACGATTTTATATTATTCAATTTTGAACGCCTTTAAGTATCACTAACACAATTTTAATTCATTTGAATTTTAACTGATGCAATTTTTAAAATTATGATACGAAATTCTTTAAGTTTGAACATTTTGAAATTTCCCTATTTTTCAAATAAATTATTTGCAATAATTGAATTTAGAGACTATTCATTTCAAAATAAAATTGTTTAATTTTGTATGTTTTGAATTTCAAATCTATATATCTTTAATTTCAAAAATTTTCAACCATTTTTATGTTTTAAATATAATGTTCATTTGGTTTATGCAAAAAATGTATGAAACAAGTAAATAATATATATATAATACTTTATACTATATATAAACTATATATAATATTTCCGGCTGGGAATGTTAGCAAATAAAAAATCAAGCATGTGAAGCGCTCGTACATTTGCTGCTAATAATATAGTATAATATTTTCAAGTTAATGGTATTGCTAAATAAGACACTTCATTTGTTACAAATCTAACCAACCATAGAATTGATCAGGTACAAAATATAATATAACTTTTTTATTACTGGTTGATTACGTTCCAGTTGAAATATAAGTGTTAAATCGGTCAGAATTACGAAGAAGCGACACGGGTTGTGCGTTGGGAATACATTGTTTCCGGTGTATAAAAATTACAAGGAATATAAGCCTATTCGAGTTATCATTGCGGAAAATCAAAGTCAGGAATAAAGCCCGTTAGACGTCGGCACTTTTGGATTTAATCGACAATGAGATGCGAAAAAGCGAGCACCGTTTTAGGTTCAGACATGAGTTATTGTGTGAAGACTACGGAGCATTGATTCGCAACAGGGGGTTTCAATCTTACCAACCGCATCAAACCATAAATAACTTGAAAAACAATATAACCAAATTAAAATATTCAACAGGTATTTCCACGCATTTCATCCAGAGTAAAACATTTTTCAATTCAAACAAATATATTTAGGAATTGTATTTTTGTCTTTTATTGACGAAGATCTTTTAATAAAATCAAATTTAAAAGTCCCTGATTAAATTGTATAGATTTCATGATCTTATGTGTCACTAACAATGTCATTCGTCGACTTTCAACAAGAGAAAAGATATCATCTCGTTACGGATAAATAATTGGGTGACTTGTACAAAATGTTAACTGTTTTTCTGGTAGGATTCAAATCATGATTCAATTAATTACTTCGAACGATTGAATTAGCTGTTTTTTTATTGCCGATGATACTAGCTCTATTAGGTTAATGTTTAAATATATAAGTTGAAAATTTAAAATTAGTAGATTTTTGTTGCTTCTCATAGTTCTGTTGGAAAGAAAAGATAAATAGTTTGGAATTGAACTGGAGAGACAAGATGAACACTGGACTGAAATATATTTACCGTTTGCCTTCGCAGATGTTTCTAAATCTGTTATTTTATTCTCATTATTTTGATTGATAACTTCTACTCTGTTTTATTTAATTTTAGTGGTGTTTCTATTATATGTCTGTCCAATTTTATCTTATTTTTTCAGTTGCTTGTAGAATTGTATTATTTTGAATTTTGTTTTACACTTTACGAATTAAATCATTTTAGTACAATAAATGTAAAATGCTGAATGCCCACAAATTAAAATTAAGAGCATTGGAAGTTGTATCATTTTTATTCCAAGGTCTTACAAAATAGATAGAATTTGCAAGTGAAATACTTAAATTGATATGTGCTTGAAATTAAAATGATTAAAATTAAAACTTCTAAAATTACAAATTAAAATTCTTGATAGTTTTATTTGAAAAATAGTTTCATTTCAATTCCGAATATTTCAAAATTGTAGAACCTTATCAAAATTAAAGCCTTAATAATCAAAGCATATGAAATTTAAATGTAATAAAATAAGTTTCAATTAAAACTCTTTAAATTAAATAAATTTTAAACTTAGGTCTTCAAAATAAGACTATATCTCTCCAGGCGGAAATATTATATACAGTTTATATATAGTGTGAAGTATTATATATAATATTCATTTGTTTTATACATTTTTGATGTAAAACACATCAAGATTCTATATAAAACTTCACACTTTATATAAAGTATATATAATTTTTTTTCCCCTGGGTAAAAATAAAAACGATTGAAAACTGTACAGTTTCAAAGTGAAATTCATTGATATTGAACAATTTTTATTTTCAGTTCAAAAAAATAAAAGGTTTTTGTACTGAGAACTTTAAAGTGATTTATAATGAATTTTATTATCTTCATAAAAATGCCCATCCTGAAGTTTAAAGTATGCTAAATTAAATAATTTAATCGTACAATATTAAATTTGAGGCCTTTAATATTGTACAAACTAAAGTTAAAGGCTTTCCTTAAGATTCAAAGTTATAAAATTTTTATTTTCAATTTTATCAATATTAAATTTAGAGCAATTAAAATTTGAAAGATTTAAGACTGAATTAAGCTTTAAAAAAATTAGACTTTCACACTGGTAGCTGTTGAATCTGAAAAATTAAATACTTTCCAAACTGAAAACTTCCAATTTAAATATAAAAACTGAATAGTTTTTAAGGAACTAAAAATAAACGAAAATAGAATAAAACATTCAAAATTAACTGTGTTATGCTAACACATATTTTTAATTCGCCTATGATACTATTTATTACAGCTTTGAATTTGGATGCATGAAAAAATCGAACAAAACCAAAAATTTTAAATTATTATATTTTTCAAATTTGCATTTTTAAAATGGAACCAGCTTAGAACGAACGTTTAAAATTAAATAATTTTTTATTTTATATTGTCCCAAATTGAAAATGTCAAACTCAATAAATACAATAAATAAACAAAATTATGATTGAATATGGATGTATTCCATAAAAAAATCCTAAAAAAAAATTATTGTCATGTAATGAAAAAATACGGATTTTCAGGGAAAAAAATGTCTGTCATATCACGTTCATCAATTTTCATTTTCTTGGAATAGAATCATTTTTTTATAAAGAATTTTTATTCCCATTCAGAATCCCCATATTATTGAGAGAAATTATTTATTTTCGCATAGAATTGAAAAAAAATTATTGTTATCCGCAGCTAGTTTTGAAAACACATTAAATTTTAATCATAAGAATATTTCTAGTTTATTGTTAAATTAAAAATGGTTTTTTATCGAAATCTGCCGACTGTTCTAATTTTAGGTATCACTTAAATATCGTCAACTTCTACATCCATTTCCTCGAACTTGGATAACTTTCTTTGATCAAACTTTTGTGGGTTAAATTTACCAATGCTTCGACTCGGTATGGGGCTTTTGTTTCATCTTAAAATACTGATTTCAAGTTTGCAGAATGTTTTTCGCTCTTTTGTTAAATTTCCATGTTGTTATTTATCTAGTTCCGTACTGCCAGCCTTCAGGGAATTTGTGATGCTCTCGTTATGTGTGTATTTTTAAACCTAAAATGAGCGCTTACATTGGATTTTTACATTCTCATTATCATGAGAAGGTATTGAATTTATGTAAAATTTCACTTTGTAGGTTTTCATCAAATATGCACGTTTTGACACCCCCTGAGTCAGAAAAAAGTGATTTTTACGAAGGTGTTTGTCTGTCTGTAGTCTGTTGACTGTATTCTGTAGGCACAATAACTTACAAAATATTGATAAGACTAGGTCCTGCTTTACCATTTTTTTTAAGCCTTAAAAGAAAGAACGAGTTCGCAAACCAGCTACTTCGGATGAAAATTCAAAAAGTGAGGGAATTTTCAAAATATTTAAGACTATTTTTGATCGTAGAAAAAAAATTTTAATGAAAAATTACGTTTTGCGGTTAAACTATACAAGATACATTAAAAAATTAATTAATTAAAATTGCGCGCCCTGAAAAGATTTATAAATTTGTCCTTAATCACTTTTCAACAGGACGCGTAGTTTTTGTTCTTAATCGTAAAAAACATTAAAAAAAAAAAATTAAATTTTTGGGCGAACGACACAAACTATGAAACAAAAAGTTTCTCTTCCAAAAAATTGCGAAAACTCCTTCGAATTTGCCATAAACAATTTTTGATAGGACACGTTTTTTTTTTGTTTTATTCTCAAAAAATAACATTTGAGATTAAAAAATGTAATTTTTCGAAAAAGGACACAAGGTACGAACTAAAATTAACAGATTAAGTTTGTTCACCCCAAAAAGATCTATAAATTTGGTATTAATCATTTATAGATAGGACCAATAGATTTGCTTTCAATCGTAAAAGATAAGTTTAACAAATGTTTAAATAAATGTTTGGAAAAAGGACACAAAAGATAAACAAAATTAAAAGACAAAAAAAGGTTTACCCAAAAAATGTCGACAAGTTTGTTATAAATTCTGGTTATAAAAATACATGAAAAGTAAAAAAATAAACTTTTTGGATAAATGACAGACACAAGATACAATAAATTTTTATTCAACAACATTTTTCGTCTAAATTACATCTACATTGAATACGAACAAATTAAATTTATGGAAAAACGACACAAGTTGCAGTCAAATGTTTAATAATAATTTTTATCTTAATAGAATGCGTTTTTTTGAATTAAAAAAATAAAAAAATAAATAATATATTACATACCTAAGCCATTAAAATACGAAATGTCTCAAATCACATGGATAAACTTGTGATCTGAGGTTTCTTTTAAAGAAATTAAAGAAATTTCTTAAAAATATTTTTTCTGGCGCCCAGGTTATAAATTTCTCATTTCATCTATCATATATTTTTAATCATTTGTATAGGGAAGGACCAACAATTTTTTCATTCCTTGCAATTAATGTTTAAAGGTACAATTATGCTCTTATAATATGTCTGTTTATTAGCAATTGAGAAGTTTATGACTTTTACCGAAGATAAATTGTTTTTTAAACTTGGACACAAAATAAAAGACTTTTTATATTCATTAGTTATTTCTATGAAACTAATATGCATGTTTAAAAAATAATCAAAAACTACGAAAATCTCATATCTTGCATAATTTTAATACTCGCAAACTCTAACATTTTTTACTTTAAAGTAATATAAATAATTAATTAATCTCCTTATTCAAATAAAGAGAGTATTTTCTCATCCAAAGAAACAAACTGTCGTGACGCGCCAGTTGAAAAATAAAATAAAAGATTTTTATGGACCACCCATACATATCGTTATAATTGAAACAATGCCCAAAAGTCCCGCGACTAGATGTCCGGCGAATAGATGTCACGTACCCGGAAAGCGGCAACTTCGTTTCGCGTAGCGGCCGGAGGGCAAAAAATACTTTTGTTGCAATACGAAGGTATATTATGAATGTTAATAAGATAAATTAATTGAAACAAATATTAAAGTAATCAATAAAGAGGAGATTTGTAATTTATTTTGCAATATTTGAATAAACAGCCCCAGACCGTGGTACAGATATAAATAAAAGATAGAATTAATATAATAGAGTTGAACATAACGTAGAAAAGTTCGGATTTGCGACGAAATCAAGTGCGAAGCGTGAGATACGTGATGAGAATGTGTTCGTTAAAGCAGAAGGAGCTTGAACAAAAAAGAGTTCATAATCACCAAATGACAGTTGCCGATGCTTTGATCTTCGATTTTAAAAAGCTTGCGCACAAAAGTGGGGCGAAAAGAAAGACCGAGCAGATTTTTTTACCTTGTTTTTCGTACATCATTTTACTTTTTGATGAAACTTTCAAAATTGTATTAATTAAGGTCTGATCATTTGACCAGTTTGGTCAAGTTTAAGAAACAAGTATTATTATTGTAAGAATCAAACTTTAAAAAATTTAGGCTGCAACCAGTGAAATAAAGTGGAACGACCCTCATTTAGCTTGTAATAAAATTACAGATACAATTTGTTTGAAATTCACTAGTAAAATTAATTCTAGCATTTATGACTTTGGCATTCAGCCCTGAATTCAGCAATAAAATTATTACTATTTATTTAAAAACAGCATATAATACATAACATGGTCCATAAGTAGAACTGCGATATCTGCTTAAGTCCCACACCTGTGCGAATAAGCTGAAATTATATTAAACTAACTAACTTAATTAACTAACTTCACCCTACGGTGACATGATCAGGGCTCTGACTTTCAGAATCCCGCACAGGTATATACATACAGAGAAGTTAGGAAAAACCATCGCGCTCCTGGTGAGAGAGTCACTGCACTTCAGTTTGGTGTGGTTACCGCTCCACATTCGGGGGGGGGGGGGGGGGGGTTACGTGATATCTAGTCACCGGACATCTAGTCGCGGGACATTTTAGTCGCCACGCGTAGTCCCCAGCACTTTCAATCGCAGAAACGATGTTATAAATCATGACAAAATAAACATGAGAGACTAAAAACTTTGAACATTGTTTCCATTATAAAGATATGTATGGGTGGTTCATAAAATTTTTTATTTTATTTTTTAACTGGCTTGTCACGACAGTTTGTTTCTCTGGATGAGAAAATAATCTCTTAATTTGAATAAGGAGATTTATTAATGATTTATATTAATTAAAAATAAAAAATTTTAGAGTGTGCGAGCATTAAACTGATGTAAGATATGAGATTTTCGTAGTTTTTGATTAGTTTTTAAATATACATATTATTTTCAGAGTAATATATTTGAATATGAAAAGGCTTTTATTTTATGTCGATGTTAAAAAAAATTGGCTTCGGTAAAAGTCATAAACTGTGCAATTCTTTAACAAGGTTTCTTTAATAATTTTGTTCTCACTAAAAAATTTTAAAGCATACATAAATAGGAGCAAAAAAGAATAATGAAAAAATAATTGCTGTTTTACACACATGAATTTGCACTTTTATGTTATGTAAACTTTCCATGCCAAGCATAATGAATTTACTGTCGTAACAGGGAAGCATAATTTTATTTTCCTCACATAGTTTTGGAATGTTTATATAATAGCGCATAATTTCATATTTTTTGTAAAATATATGTGACAATGTTGCATAAAATCTATTTTTCTATATTGGCATGTCAAAATAATTCAAAATATATAAAATACAAAAATTTTAACACATTTTTGGTACTTCTTATTAACTTTTTTCAAATTAAAGTTTTGTCACTCCATAAGAAATATTTAAAAAATAATTTTCACTTAATAACTCTTGATTTTGACACCCGTAACTCCTTGTATTATGTCCGGACAATGTCTCTAGAAAATATAAAATAGCTGTTTTATGTAAAATTCATGAAAAAGACTGTATTTTTTTTAAACATTAATTATTTTAATTCGATGTGTGACCTTAAGCCAAATCGGAAATTAAAAATGCTTATAATTGTATTCAAAATATAATTCTTATTTTCACAAAAGACTTAACCCCTTAAAGCAAATATAGAAAAACTAAATTTTGATCACTTAACATTATATTTGATTGCAGTCAATTCACGATTAAAAATCATATTATGCAAATGCGTTAGTTATCGGTAGGCACATAACCAAGTATAAAACGAGAAAAGTATACTAATTTGATAAAAGGATATTTAAACTTACCTAAAATCACATTTTTTATCATACGCGGAAAGGGCGAGTCTTGTTATACTACTATAGTACCTATTACTTTATTGTAAAATTTAAAAGGTATTACAGAAGACTACAGAATTAAAATTTTTTTAAACTTTTGGCGTGTTACGTCATGAAAACACTTTTAATTTTACATAAATTATTGTTTAAAATTAAAAATCATTACAAAAAATACAAGATTTCCTAAAAATTCAAATAATGAATAACTGTACTTGAAATTATATTGTAAATACTTGTTAAAAAAAATGTATATACATATATATATATATACATTTTTAGAAGTAAGACTTTTAGAATACGCATACCCAAAATGTTAAAAATGACAAGCTTGATTGTCGATATTTTAAAATTAAAATGCATAACATATATTTTTTCCGCCATGAAATATAGGGTGAGAAAGAAATAGGGTATTAAGGCAATTTCTTTCTTGTGGTTCCTAGATTAAATTTTTTTTCTCATCCATTATATATTTTTAAAACATTTTTACGAGGAATGTCAAAAAATAAAAATAAACAAGATTTTTATCAATCACCCATACATATCTTTATAATGTAAACAATTTCAAAACAAAAAAGATAAATATATATATATATTATTATTATATACATATAGTGGTGTTAAATATTTTTACTATCTTATGTTTATTTTGTTATGATATATAACAAACGTTTTTACGACTGAAAATGCTGGGGACTACGCGTGGTGTCTAGATGTCCCACACACTACTTGTCCCAGCTACTACTTGCCCTGGCGACTAGATGTCCTTGCGACCAGACGTCCCGGCGACTACTTTTCCCGCGACTAGATGTCCGGCGACCAGACGCCCCGGCGACTACTTTTCCCGCGACTAGATGTCCGGCGACTAGATGTCCTGGTCCGAGATTCGGGACACTGCTAACACAAAACTTACAGAAATCAGTCGTTCCGAAATGTGGCTGCTAGATTTTCCTAAAATGCGCAAGCGCGGAACTGTGTCGCAAGCGCCCCGTGTGTTGATTAAACGGTTCAACCTGTTCGGGGTAATGATTCTCTTAAATCAGTGGAGCCGTTCTACTAAACAGAAGTGACGCTATTCACTGTGTGACTGGTGCGACAATTGTATTTGTTGGGTTAGCGGCTCTACCAAACTACTCTCCGTGTAGTGACAAGAAACGGTTCTGCTTTATTCGCCGAATTGAACAATGCGATCTACAACACACCACAGGCTTTAAGATCTGCCGATGTTCTCCTATGGAGAATCTATACCTAACGGATCCTATGCAACGAACCTTCACAAGAAGTCTGTCCCAATTAAAGGGAATCTCACATTGCCCTATTGGATCTACCCAGAGATAAGGTAACACTTGAAGCGAAGAAGTCTGCGCAAATCTGCTTAAGGCTAAGTAAGTACGAGTAACTACGGAAGCAAATAAGTAAGTCTAAGTAAGTCCCTAAGATGAGTCTCGGAATTATTTTAAATGATCTTTTTGTTGGACTGCAGGCTACCAGGTCAAGTCCAGGCTATCAGATCCCTTGACCCGATACAAGGATAGCAGATGCTGATCCTGTAAGACCCAATTAAATTTTGCACTGCCGCACGAGAGTCTGTCATAGCCTGAAGGTGTTTCAGTCATGTTTCAGGGAGCCTTTTTTCATCCATACCAGTTTATCGACAAGTTTAGGATGTTATGCGCGGTTGAGACTCGTCCAAGCTCTAGTCTAACGAATACCCTGGAGTATGTGCAGGAAGTTCCAAAACTCTCTTGAAGAAGTTGGTGTAAATTATGTCCACCTCCTTATAATATCTTAACCCCCAGGTCCCTATAGCATAGAAGAGAACATTTAAAACAAGATCCGGATACAAGATTCGTTTGGTGCCCCAAAATTACGACGCAGACGCTTGGAAGACCTGTAACGGCGAAACTACAGAAATATTTGCAGCAGCCACCCTTTTGCTATAGGGCAGAGCAAAGGTAACTGAGCTCCCGAATAACATACCTAGGTTGTTGTACTCCCTAACCACCTCTAGCTGGTTTCCATCCAAAGTGAAATTCAGCAAGAGCTTTAATTTTCCTCTGTGGAGATCAATACGAGAGTCAGAAAGCAAGATGCTGTTATCAGCATAGGCCAGTATAAGAACCACAAACAAATGATCAATTGACATTCCCCTAAGCTAAATAGAAGTCGATAAATGTACGTTCAATTGAATCGACATTTTTGAATAGATAAATGTTTCTATTCAAATCAGAAGCCTCTTTTTGTATGAACATTACTTACTTTTAGTCACCTTTTGTGTTCATAAATAGTTAACATTTCTCCTTGTTTCAAATACATTAGTCTGCGGCAGACCAGTTGTGCTAAATGTAAAGAATATGAATGAACTAATGCTTACATGAATGTTGATTATTCTGGGCAGTGGATGTTTGGTATTGGCTCCTCCTTCGATGGCAATACCTAAAATCGACTTGGTCTTCTTGACAGTGATTCTCAGGTTACCCTGATGATCAGGAACAACTAGAGCAGCATCTTCTTCTCGCCTTTCAGACAAATCGCCTCTAGCTAATCTCTGGGCACTGTGGTGTCTTCGAGGTGGTCCTCCTGAACCGGCACTTCCGGTAGTTCCACTTCCGGAACCGTTTTCGTCGAGGAGCTGAGCTCCCTGCATGTCGAAGCTGCGAGATAACTTGTGCGCGAGTTCCTGGAAGGAGCAAAACTTTATTAATCTTTTCATAATCAATTCTAATTTTTGATAACAATTTTTTTACCGTCACAGCGGTTATACTTTCCTCGCACTCTCTTATTCAAAGTTCACGTTTCTTTATATCGTCAACAGCTATTCAATTTTTTATTGACATTCAATCTTCAGTGAAATTTCATCCAGTGACACTAAAGAATTTATAGGCATACACATAAAAATCAATTAATGTTAAGTTCAATCACACCCGAAGAAAGATTTATTTAACGACTTTGGATATTTTCATTAGGTTTCTTATAATTAAAAAATGTCTGAGACACGCATGAACTTTCTATGAAAGTTCATATTGTTGAGATTTCGAGAATCTCTGTAAATACATGCTGTACTGAATTTAAAAAATATTTATTTTTTGATCAAGAATTTTATGATTTTAGTTACAAGATACAGGTTTCGAGTACTATTTGAAAATCTATTTCCGTATTTCATATAAAAATTGGATACATTTCCTCTAATCACGGAAACGATCGTCAAAGTAGAAAGTTGTTTTATAGTAGGCGTAAAACATCTTTGCAGTGGACGAAAGAGATATCTATGCGCATATATAACTTAACTCAGAAAAGTGTCCTTTTTCATGAAAAATTGTTTATTTATATTTCAATACGTGTATTTCATCTTTCTAGTTAAAAATGTAAAGAATCTATTTTATAAACATATAGAATATATGAAATCAATATGAAAGTGATAAGTAGCATAACCGTAATAAAAAAACCTGCTTCGATTTTGACAAAACTTTATTTTCTGAGTGTTTTCCGCTTGCAGTTATGCATATAGTTTCTTTAAAGTATTTGGAAGAAATGTAATGTTTTCGCTTCCAATTCATTGTTGAAAATCGTATAATTTTTATTCCAAAGGCTCATTATTATACGTATTTTTTAAGAATTTTATGGTTTTTTCAATATTTTTATAAAATGTTCTAAACACAATTTAACTGAAGTCTAGTTTATAATACACTAAAAATAAGAAATATAATGTTTTAAAAAATGATTTCATTGAGACCCTTAACCCATTAAGTCTTGACTGGACACATTTTTAAGATTTTTTTCAACGGCTCTATTAACTATGAAATCGGCCATAGAAAAAAATCGAAAATACCTATTTTTGACGTAAAATTGTCTGCACTTTTAATTTGTGCTGTTAGAATTGGAAAAAATGCATATTTAAAAAGATATATTTGTTTATTTAACAAAAAACACGAATTGTCGAATAAAAAAAAAGTTTCATTTGTAATTTTCGGATCAAACTTATCGGTACATTTTGTTAATTTTAACATTAAAATTGTCCATGAACTCTAACCTTCAAAATTTAGTGGCAGGTTTTTTCAAATTAAACATGGCGGCTTAAATTCCAGTTTTATTTTTATTTTTACGGTACTTTTTCCTACATTAACAATTTTTTTCAATTTTGATAAAAATTAGTGCAAAATGTTTTTTTAGGTCGCTGATTAAAAATCTACTATTAGATTCTCAAAATTCACGATGGCGGATCCAATATTGCTGCCAAAAATGTCGAAAAATGGTTCAATTTTCATGAAAGTTCATATAGGGTTTTTTTTTGGGTCGCTGATTACGAATCTAATATCAGATTTTCTCAATTCAATATGGCGGATCCAATATGGCTGCCAAACAAAGAAAATATTCAATTTTCAAAAAAATTCGTATAAGAGGATTTTACGGGTCGCTGATTACGAATCTCTTATCAGATTTTCAATATTCAAGATGGTGGATCTAATATGGCTGCCAAAAATTTCGAAAATTGTTCAATTCTCATGAAAATATGATTTGGGAGGTTATGGGTTTCCTCTCTTAGCCGTCCAGCTTTCACCACGAGGAGGCAGGGTGTGCATGAATATACATCACACATCTTACAGATTTTCTGCGTCCTTGAACCAAATTTTTTAAAATTTTTATGTAACAAAATTATGTAATAAAAGTTTTATGTAACTTACTTATTTCATCTGTTTCATTGCTAGGCGTTAAAATAATTGTTTAGCTGCTTAGGAATTTCGTTTTTTTTCACTTGAATATCTTCATGAAAATTCAAAATTTTTTTGAAATTTTTGGCAGCTGTATTGTATCCGTCATTTTGAATTTTTAAAATCTGATTGCAGATTCGTTATCAGCGAATCGAAAAACGACCCTTTACGAATTTAGATGAAAATTGAACTATTTTTAGACATTTTTGGCAGCCATATTGGATTCGCCATCTTCAATTTTTTAAAAGTATGACAGCAGATTCTCAATCAGCGACCCAAAAAACCATCTTGCACTTTATTTATCAAAATTGAATAAAAATTGTTAGCGCAGGAAAAAGTACCGTAAAAATAAAAAAAAATTTGAAAAATTTGCATTTTGAAGGTTAGAGTGCATGGACACTTTTAATGCACAAATCAACAAAATCTACAGATGATTTCGATCCGAACATTACAAATGAAAAATGTTTTTCATTCTAAAATTAGTGTTTTTTGTTAAATAAACGAATATAACTTTTTAAATATGAATTTTTTGAAATTCTAACTGCAGAAATCGAAAGTTCAGACATTTTACGTCAAAAATAGGTATTCTCGACTATTTCTTTGACCGATTTCATAGTTAATAGAGCCGTTGAAAAAAATCTTAAAAATGTGTCAATTCAGGACTTAATGGGTTAAATATATTTTTGATAAAGTTCTTTATAAACTCAAAAACAGTTTCAAATCAATAGGTACTTTGAAAAGCACATGTTTTCATAGGAAATTTCAATACTACTTTCAGAATTCACAGAAAATGTTTCACGGTAAGCTAAACTAAGTTTAAATGAAAACTCCAAGTAAATGGGATTTTTTATGTTTATGGCGGTATGCCATCCCACGACCATTTTAAGATGAAAATTAAAATGATTAGTGGGGCGGTTTTTGAAAAAAGTTCATTCTTGTATTTAATTACTAAGAAATGAAGAAATTTTCATCATAGATTAGATGGTAAATATTGTTTTATATTTTTCTTAATAGATTTTTTGTTGAACGTCGTTGTCTGCCATCCAGATTTTTGTGTTTAATTCAATTGGAAACTGTATTACGGGCATTTTGAAAAGTATATTGCTGACATTTTATTGAAAGTCGCAATATTATAAAATTTGTTGTTCAAAATTTTTTAAGGCCATGTTGCGAGTGGGTTACGTGACCAAATTCCTACTTTACCAACACTTTTTTTATTTCCCAACTTTTTTTTCACACGAAGCACCACATCGAGTTGAAAATTCGGGATAATAAATAAGAAGTACTATAAATATGCAATATATAATCTTATAATAATTTATTAATTAAATACAAAAATCGAGTTTAAAAAAAGCGCTCTTCCTATTATTTTTATCTTAAAATATTCGTGGGGTAACAGATAACCTCATTCAATAAAAAATCTGTTAAAAAATCGGAACCAATTTTTCATGTAATCCGATGAAAATTTCTTGATTTCTTAGTATTCAAATTAAAAAATCGACCTTTTTCAAAAGGCAGACAACCCATTAATATGTGCGTTTTCATTTTAAAATATTTACGAAATGCCATATTACCATAAACAAACAAAAAGTCCCATCAAATTGGAGAATTTTTTAATACATAAATTTTTTTTAATGATTATTATTACTGTCGGAATGATAATAATTTTTCAAAAAGTTTGAAAAATAAAAAACAGTCTTTGGAATTTAATAAAATGAAAAAAAAATTTAAGGCTGAAAGTTTTTTTCATGAATATTTTGTTATTGTATATTTATATCACAACTATCATAAGTATCCATAAAATGTGTTTTATCGAAATCGAACCAGTTCGATCTTCACCGTTATATTTTTGAGTAAATATTAATTGGTAAAATTTGATTACCTTACATTTAGAAAGTTATGTTACTTAAAAGTTAATTGCAAATATTACAAATTTATAAAAAGATACCAAAGTCGATTAAAATAAATCTTTTCTTTGAGTATATTGAAGAAAATTATGATTGATTTTTTTTCTATTTTAACCCTTTCGCTTACCGTATGTTATGAACAATTTTTGTCAGTTTACAGTTTTAAAATCTGTTTACATTTTATTTCAAAAAAGTGAATTACATATTTACTGCAAATCTAATTCAGTTCAAATTAACTCTTGGAGAAGCTCAATTTGCAGTTACAGCTTGAATTAGTTATGATTTAACTAATTATTAGTGAAACTTAATTGCTTAGGAAAGCTTAATTTTTATTTAAGTTTCAGGAACTCAATTTTTTAAATAACGATAGGTTTTTATAATTGTCTAAAAAAATTAGTTAAATTATTTTTACTAAGGCAGGATTGCTGCAGAACCTGGGATATCTGGAAATTTGATAAAGAAGCTGGAAAACCTAAAAAAGTTCCAGAATTTTAAAAGAGCATTTTTTATAATAATAACTTGATATTTTTTTCCTCATAATATCAGGAAAATTAATAAAATTCGGCGTATATTAAACAAAAAGACATAAAATTTAAATGTTTTTGAAAAATCGGAATAACTTTAGAAAAAATTAACATTTTTCATAGTTCTTTGGGTAATTTTAACGTTAAGTCTCCATAGTACTTTTCTAAATTGTTAAGTAATTTTGAGAATTTTTTCCATAGATTTTACCCCAGGATTCAAACTTGGTCCAAGAATGCCTCAAAATTCCAAATAAGGATTGTACTCAACACGTTACATTGAAAAAATGGTTAGTTGGGTCAACTATTCAGTTTGAAAGATAAGGTACCGCTATTTTGTTAGTTGGGACGACCATTTAATTAGTTGTTGTTACTATCTGAATAGTCGCCGCAACTAATTAAATTGTTGTACCAACTACTAACTAAATTGTTGGCTCAACTAATCATTTTTCCAGTGTATTTGAAAAAGCGAAGTGTCTCTTTCAAGAGTTGAATGCGCTCATAATTCTGTATAAGATAAGCCTAGAATAAAGCCAGTTTTTCTATTTTTAAAATAAATATGGCAAAAATGGTATGAATGTCATTTTTTCCAATTCTCAATAACTTCCGTAATAATCAATATTCTCTAATCTTCTTGGGTCCATCGTAGTGCAAGAACTTAAATTTGCAACAAAAAATTTGAGAACATTTCAATTTTTTTTGGCAAAAACAATATTTTTGTAAATGTATCAAACATAGAACCATAAAGTTTCTATAAAAGTCCCTCAAAATATATATTTATTTAATTTTTTTTATATTTGCGTACGGATAAGACGTTTTCAATTTTTTCCAACTATTTTTGTTACAAATTTAAGTTCTTGTACTTTTATAGGAATTTTGTTTAGATTTATGCCTATAAGCTGTTGCAATACTGTGGAAAAAAGGTTTAAAATTAGTCCAGAAACATTAAAATAGATGGATTATTACAGAAGTTGTTGAAACTTTCAAAAAACATTGAAATGTACACTATTTTTTGAATGTCTATTTAAAAGTGAATAAATTGGATTCATTCTGTGCTTATTTTATAAAGAATTTTCAAAACATTTATCCCTTCAAAGAAAACATTTTTTAGCTCTGACATAATTAAAATTAAGAGAATTTAATCAGTCATCTAAAAAGGTGTGGTCAAAAAATTTTGTACGGCAGTGTACACATTTATAAAATTTTGCACTTTTCTTTGCACCAAGTTTGATTTTAGCGAAGAATTTGCCGACAACATTCTAAAAATATTTTGAAAATTTAGTAAAATAATGCGGAGATTTGCCTATAAAATGAGCAAAGATCTTTGAAAATGTTAATTATTTCGAGAGTTATTCCAATTTTTCTAAAATATCATAGTTTGAAGTCTTTTGGGAAAATCGTTTAAAAATGTTAAGATTTTGGTATGATAAATGGCCTTCAGCTTGAACTTATAATACGCAGAATTTTATTACCTTTCGCGCTATAACGAGGAAAACAAAAGTATGTTAATATTATAAAATTTAATTCATTTTAGCAACAACTCAAAAGTACGAATCTTGCTCATTTCCATAGGGTAGTGTATAAGAATTTTTTTGGAAGTTATATTGCAAACAGTACAATTATGATTGAAAAATGATTTAAATACAAATTTTCAATAGAATTACAAAAAAGTTTTTCTGGATATCTTTTACAAAAGTTGACCTAGAAGACCTGAAAATGTCCTGGAAATCTGAAATTAGACTTCACTAATGTAATGTTTCACTGTAATGTTTCGGTAAATTTTCTACTGACTAATTAAATTTGAATAATGTTTGAAGCAAGAAGACGATAACCATAAATTTAACTAATTAAAATTCAGATTTATTTTTTATTTTGTGTATGCGAAAGGGTTATAATAGACATATAAAAAATCTTAGTTTTCCATAACTCTTGTGGATTTTCTTATCCATAAAAAAGGAAAGTGATGCAAGTTGCATGACCGCTGTCACGTAAATACGCTGGAAGCACGTATTCCACGCACGATAAATATACATATACGTGTATGTATAGAATAGAATTATTAACTAATTAATTAATTATTTAATAATATGTGAAATATAAGTATCATGCTTGCTGATAGGCTAGTAGTGGTGGGGTGTTGGTGGTGCTCGGAGAGTGGTGGTGGTGTTTTCTATTTTACACGTCACAACGAGTTTCGACACTTCAATAATATTCAAAATTTATATTTTTATATTTGTATATTTTTACTTGTTGATATTTTGATCATTTCCAGCTGCTCTTGTTTGAATCAGAAAGTCTGACCAATTTCTTTTCTCTGATTGCGATAAAAATTCCTTTTTGAGCTCCAAGTTAGCTCGAAAGTGAGCTGCGAATATACATTAATCAAATTTATCGAAATCTGGATACAAGACCGAGATCCGAGGTCTCGGTCGGCAGGCTTGGTAATCGAGTTAATCACGAAGTTCGCGGCTCGTTTCGTTCGATTTTCGAGGAGTGAAATGTGAAGAAAGGTGAAAGTGTAACAGATAGATTCACGCCGGATCGTGCATCGTGAGTTGTTCCGAATCGCGCGAGTCCGGACAATGATCTCTTCTCTTGGCGAAAGAGTCACATCCGCTTCACGAATTTCACTTCCGCTCTCAGGAGACGCCTCCCGAAAGTCAGGGATGCCAGATTCGACACCAAAATATCTACTAAAAAAGTTCTATAAATAATTAAGTAAACATAAGTACTTGTCTTCTTTTTCTATGAAAATAAATCAAGAATGTAGTAAATGGCAATTTTATATCTGAAAGTAAGGAAAACTAAAGTTAAAAGTAAAAAAGAAACTTTTAAATATAATACAAGAGGAAGGAAAATGTACTTACATGAGTAATAGGTTGGCCCAGAAAAAAACTAAAGTTCAAATTTCTTTCGGGATAATATTTCATTTTGTAAGGTTCCCAAAAAAAGTAAATTCTGTATTTTCAACAGGAAAATTCAATGGTAAACACTCATTTTTTTCGAATTATTTTATTTTTTATTTTTACCCTGAAAACTTTTCAGAAAGCCTCAAAAACCACCATTTTTTATTGGTTAGTAATTGCTTAAAGATTTATTTTTTCACAATTTATTTTTAATTAGAAAGTTTTATTAAATTTTCTGGTAACTGTTTAAATAATTTTTTGCTACTTAAATTTAATTTTTGACTGAAATAAAACAGAAAAATGTGGTTTTTAAAAAGTTTGTCAAAAAACTCGAAAGCATTTTCGCATGTCTGGTATTTTCAACACTTATTCATAATTTTTTAAAATAATTTACATTTGTTTAATTGATTCAAATCAAAGATAAACGCGATTAATTCACATTGTTGTTAATTGTTAGAATAATTTTTCATTATTGAAACATCACTTTTGACTAACATAATGCAGAAAAGTGCAGTTTTCTGCTAAATTTTCAACAAATTTTATGAGCTCCTTTTATGTTGAGACTTTTCATTACCTAAACATAATTTTTTAAGCAATTCTCATCAGTTAATTTTTTTTTGACAAAGTAACAAAAAAATTTTCATCAAAGAAAATTTTGAAAAAAGGAGAAATTGTTTAAGTAACTATAGTTAAATAATAAAACGTGTTAAACTAAGAAGAACTAATGAAATTTGTTGACAAGTTTGCTAAAGCTTGAATTTTCTGCCTTATTTAAGTCGAAAATGAAATTTCATCAATTAAAAATTATTTAAACCATTAAAAATAAAATAAATTCATTGTTTTGTTTTTCGATTTAAACTAATTAGTTCATGTTACACAGAGAATATGCAAGTTTGGGATATTTTGTTAAACAATTTGCAAAAAACTACATTTTTCTACTTTATTCGATTCAAAAGTTACATTTAAGCAATATAAAATTAAATCGGTCGTACTGATATTTGATGTTGTTTAACTAGTTTATATCGTTGCGACGATACGCATAGTTAGCGATAAAATGTGAAGAAGCAGTTGTTTAGGTAATTAATAATTATTAAAAAAACAATAAAGTTTTTAATTTTACCATTAAAAAATGTACGTGTCAAAATGAATACACGAGAGTAATGTTTACGACCAATATACCGCAAAATACTTATGCAGAAAAGCAACAGTATGATTTTCGTTGCAGCTTGCATTTGTATAAAAAACTGACAAATTTATATTTTTTGGAAACCTCACCAAATGAGCCCTCATTCCAAGCAAAATTAGAACTTTTTTATAGACCATCCTAATGAGTACATTTGGTAATAAGATTCTAATCACATATTCTATACTTACTATTCTAAATACTATTTGCAATTTATCTATAAACTATTTTGATTACGTTATCCTACTGCCTAGTGTAATTTTCAAATCCTATTTAAAAAAACTCACTAATGCTATAATGCTTCTAGACTAATATTTTAACTACGATTACTAGCTACTATAATATTTTTTCGGAAAATTTTTCTCACCGCGAGATTACAGTATCCTGAACTCTGGAAATATTTGAGGACGCAATATGCAAATTGTGCGTCTGGCAACCCTGTTTGTTGAGATTCATCACTTGATAATGTTGCAGTTTACGGAATGCGCGGCAGACTTTTGGAATAATCAAAAAATTTAGACTTCATTGTTCGATGTGAGTTGTGATCGTGCATGCTAAGACATCTAAATAGAAAATCGTGCTTGAAGAGTACAAGAACAATGAAAAAAGGAGCATGTGCAAGACATCTAAGAAAAACACGTACACACGCTATTGACTATTTGCTACCTCTAGTACAGCGTTTTTGAATAAATTATTGTATTATGCTCGAGTTATGTGAGATAGAAATCTAATTAATCATGCCAATAAAGAGTGCCACTCATGTGATGATCCTGTCGAATCAATTGTTTTGGTCAATTTTAATGTCTCTATCTTATTGTTAGTCATACTTTTGTCATTTTTATTGTGTTCTAATAATTATTTTTTGTTGTATATTGTACTCATCATGCATTGTTATTACTTTTCGGAAAATTTTATTCGTGTAAGCAAAATCGTAAATATTACTAGAATTTTTATTATAGTGCCACAGGACTTTTATGTTCCAATCATTTTTTTATTGCTTGTGCAGCGTAGGCATTATCAATAACGGCACATTTTTCCAGTCAGAGAAAAAGTTGTTTTGAAACAAAAGCACCGACCTATTGATTGTTTTGCGTCACTTAAATATCTTGTTTATAAAAGATAAATGGAAATGTTTTTAACTTTAAATTTAAGACAAAATTTCCATTTGTAGCAAGAATCATCCTTTAGACACAAGAGGACCCTTACCTAATTCTAAGTGACTCAATTGAGGGTCAACATCCGAGTTAAAATGAGCCCAGGTTTTCTCAATGCATTCATATTACATAAGATTTTTTTGAGTGAAATTTATTGTGACGATTTCTGAAATAATATAAAATAATAGTAGATTGTGTACTAGGGTTATGTAGCAAAATAAGGCCACAAAAAAATATACAGATCAAAATTATATTTCCAAATCTCCTTGCCAGCTCATTAGACACATATATGACAAATAAAAATTTGGATATCAGAAAATTTTAAAAATCTGTGATTTTTTATAGATGATTGCTGTTGCTACCTAGACAATGTAATAATCTGAATGGATTTTTTGAAAATCAACCACAAGTGTTGCTTTAATTTTTAATTTGGAGGCGCTTCAAAAAATTTTATTCGGTACTTGGATTTATCACAAAAAGTTATAGGTAAAAAAATATATCTGATTTTTAGATATTTACGATAAATCTCAAAATAAAGAATACGCATTAAATCATAAGGTATTATTTTGATATCCAACAGAATGATCCGACAATGCAACAGTCTTTTGTTTCTTTAAATTCATATAGAGTTTCGCGCCAATTGAAATCAGCTACAACACTAAAAAACTTTGATTTTTTTTAGTAAAAATAAATTTAAAATAATTTCCATATATGTGAGTAGTAACAGAGACCATTTATAAAAGCAATATCTACTGATTGCACATTAGAAGTACAATAATTCAGAAATTTGGTTTAAAGACTTTAAACTAAAATATGTACACACAGAAGTCGTAACTAGTCAAAAATCATGACTTAAAATATTTTATGTATTTATATTTAATTACAGTTTAATGTATATAAGAAGTTTTTTATTCCTGCGTACCTTTCAGAGAATAATTATAAGTTGTGAGTACTATTTTTTTTTTATTGATCGACGTTAATCAGTGCCCCCGGGCTTTTGAAATTAACGTGATACCTTAAATGGAAAAGGCTGAGTTTTTGAAAAAATGGAAAAAAGAAACACAATTTTTATTTTGGCCCTTTCAACCCACATGTTTTATATCCGGGAAATGAAAAATAACAGTTTTATGTGATATCCATGCTGAAGGCAATATTTTATTGAATTTCTTCACCAATAATTATTTGTATTCAATGAATAACAATTTTTTAGGCATGTTTCAACTAATTCTTAATTGTTTAAACACTTATTATATGTGACAAAAATTTCTTTTTCTGAAAATTTTCAAAAAGTTATTATTTTATGGAATTAATGACGCAATTAATGAATATTGAGAGTATTATATATTTGTAGGATACATGTAAATTATTTAAACAATTTTACTCTCATGAAAAATTTTTTCCCCTTTATATCTTCAAAAGTTAATATTTTTGGCAATCGTTGAACAAAGAAAATACTGAAAAACAAAAAATGTTACACTAAACATTCATTCATTTTGACAATAATTCCAGAAAATGCTAGCTTTTTATGATTTAGTGAATAAAATAAACTATGCAAATAGAAATTGTTTAGAAAATTGCAAAATGTGGTTAAAAAATTTTATTTTTGACATTTATTAACTGTATTGTTTATTCCAAAAAATAGTGACTTAACGATTTACTGCAAGAAAATTTTTTTAAAAGAAATAACCATTTGTTAGGAAATTGAAAGTAAGTTAAATATATTTGAATTTTACATAAAGTGGCTATTTTGCATTAATCGGGCATTTTCCGAATACATTACAAGGGTGTTGCTTGGGTAAAAATTAAAATTTATTCGCTGGAAATTATTCCTTGAATATTCCTTAAGAAGTAACTAAACCTTCATATAGAAAAAGTTAATAAAAATACTTCTTTCTTCCACTTTTTTGAAAACTGAGCTTTTGAAATTAAAAATCCTATGTTAATTTTGAAAGCTCATGGTCGTGGATTAACGTTGGTCAGTTACAAAAAAAAATGGAATTCCTTTTTCCAAAGAACAAACAAATTGGGGGATCGATAACAAAAAATAAAAGATAAAATTTCAAAATTTATCAATTTTGAACAGCCTATTTAACACACTCTACAATTAGATTGTTTCTTATTACCGATCAAAAAAATTTCAACTGCACTTTCCCGAAAAATTCCTGTGACACTTTATTCCAAACTTTCTGCCCTTCAATTCAAAAAAGCATTTACCCTACTTTATCCTCCCTTACTTGTTCTTGACTTTCCCAAATGAATTAATTTCTTCACTCTCTTTTTCTTGTTCTCTCAAATTGTAATTAATTGATTATTTACAAAAAGAAAAGCCCGTACAAGACACGATAGTGTATAATACAGTGCGTGTGAATCAAATGGATCATTAGAGGAAAAATCGCCCGGAGAGAAAAAGCCCAATGAGTGTGATTGATATCCGTGATTACGATCAGGCAGTAGCAAATGATGCTGAAGGTGGTCCCAGCTGATGTGTAAAAAAAAAGAAGATTGTGCGGGAGCTTTGGAGAAACTTACGAGGGGCCTGGCGCCCCAGTACCAGGATTTGACACGTTGAGTGAGGCCACCGAGTAGGTGAGACCTCCAACCACCGAAACCTCCCCCACTCTCCGAGTTCCTCTCCTCCCTTCCTTCTTCATTATCCACAGTATCGCGATCACGATCTCTCCTCCTTCCGTTACCGATCATCTCGGCGTCGCTACCATCGCAACCTCCGTCGCTCTCCTAGTCCCCATAATCGGCCCCCAAAAGAAAAACACGGAATCCTCATTAGTAGACCTCCACTTTTTGGCAATTTTTTTTACTCTAATTGGGGGAATAAAATGCCCAACTCACAAAACTTCACCCAACCGATGTTTTTCATTCTCACAGCTCAGTGTATAAATTAACCATTCACGCTCCTTGTGAATGTTAGTTTTTGTTCATAACTTCTTTAATGAAAGCAGTAATATGCGCTTTTTCGTCGTTTTTGGGACAATCTACTTTGAAATATTCGTCGAGAGCCATATAGATTTTGGCGAAAGACACGATCGGCCAGTAGATCGGGCAGCAGCCCTTCGGCTTCATAGTCGGAAGGTTGCATGTCCGATTCTCGAGCCTTTACTTTTTTTATTTCGCATTTATCAAAATGTTTTAAAATATCATTTCATTCAATAATGTTTTCAACGTTTTCAAAACCTTATCATGTTTTTCACAAAAAATTTATTTACAATTATATTTTAAATTAAAAGTACGCATGAGGTTTTTTAAACAAAAACTTTTACTGCACTAAAAAAAGTTATTAATTTACATATGTTTTGAAGATTGTTGCAGAAAATAATATTTATAAACATTTTAATAAATAAATAGTAAGTAAATTCGAAAAAATTGCGGGGAGCAAGAATTGAATATGTAACTTTCCGGTTATTAAGCGCCAAACTGTGTATGGCCTCTGCCGCATATTTCAAAGTCGATTTTCCCAAAAATGATGAAAAACCTTATATAATTGTTTTGGCAAATTATTACGCAGATAATGAGCTTTAATTATAAAAATTATGAACCAAAACTAAAATTCACAATTGGTGGTCTCCCGTTTTAGGAGAATAACTGCTAATTAATCATATTATTTAAAAATAAATAATCTTAATATTTGAGAATAAATAATCTTAGAATTTAAAATTTGTAACATTTTGAATTAAAGGTGTGTGAAATATGTACACTTGGCGGATGAAATTGTTCAAGGTTTCACACGTTTGATCACCTAAGTTAAGCATCGCTTGACACGGTTTTATCTCGAATGGAAGGCCGTATTACTAGATAGAGTGCATTTATCAGCTATTAAGTGGCTATAACTCTCAATTGATTACTAATATTAATAGAAATCATAATTTAGAAGGCAATAGTCACTCTGTTTGATTCCTACCTTACCGACAGTTTTGGCGAACATACAAATTCCATACGAGGTGATATATCAAATTGAAAGGTTAGGAAAATAAAAAAAGGACTCAGGAACGTTTATTTCCTAATAAATTCTTACAATTGCAAAGAATAATTTTTTGAAGATTTTTCTTACAGTTATCAAAATTTATTAGTTTATAAATCTTCCTTAGTACCTTTTATTTATTTTCCTAAACATTCAGAACGATATCTCGTTTCGCGTGGAAATGGTATGATAAAAAAAATATCGGTAAAGTAGGAATCGGATAAATGTAACATGCCCTTAAGTGTCATGAGTATTTTTTGAAAAAATATTAATATTTTATCTTTTTCTCTAATTCATTATCCAATTTTTTGTGTTGAACAAAATTGATATTTAGAGGTTCCTCAAACCCCGTAAAGTCCAATACGTATTTCCCATAGGAAAAAATATGTTTTTCTAAATTCTGGACAGAATCGCGAATATTAGGCTTATCGAACTGTTCTGAAACAATTATATTTTTTCTGAAATTTTCAACTTATTCTTAACTTAACATTCCGAGCAAGAAGATACTTCATTAAACTTAACAGCAATAATTTTATAAACAATTTATTATCATTTATAACAATATTCTATTAGAATAATTTTAGAAAGTTGCGGTTTTATCTAAATTATCCAACTTTTTATCCATTTTTCACTTAGAGCGAGGTACTAATTATTTAAGGTTGACAAAAATAAATGAGTTATGAACAATAATCAATTGTCTGAAAAATTATGTTTGTTAACTTTGATAAATTTGACAAAAAAATCATTTTGACAAAAAGACTAAAAATTCAGAAATAATTACTACTTTCTAGCATTACTCTACGAGAAGTTCGTTATAAACAATCATAAATTGTTTAGGTAATTTTTTTTGTTGACTTTGATCAATTATTTCCTCACTCTAACTCAAAAGTTGAAGACAAGTTAGTTGAAAAATTCAGAAAAAAACGCTACTTTCTACCTCTATTTGAAGAGAAAAATAATATAAACAATAATGAATGGCTTTTAAAAATTTGTAAAAGTTTAATTATCAATAGAAAGTAACATTTTATATATTACAAACCAGTTTGTACCTAAAAAATCGCAAAAAATGATACATAAAGCCAAAAAACTGCAAACCCCAAATTTTCACTTCTGTGGTTTTTTGGGACTCTATATAAAATAGGCTTATGTGGTTAAAGTTCAAAAAGTAAATTTTTTTGTATTCTATGGCTTGATATGTCTAATATTGAAAATTCTATTCCAAATTTGCAAAGAAGTATTTTTTTCGGATGAAAAATACTTGTAAAAGTTCAGGAAATGTTTTTGGTTGTTCCTTTTAGGCTTAAAAGAAAGATCTAAAATATTTTATTTCAAGAACTTTTAATTTATTTTGTTGATCAATTTATATATATTTCTTTTCAAAAAAATGATTGCGATTCATGAAAAGGACATGAAAAGTCCTATCAAAACTGAACTAGACAATATTTTTAAAATTATTTATTAAATTAGTCACAATCAGTTTAAATCGATGGTTCTAAAAAAAAGTTCACAATCTCACCCTTAGTAAAAATTTGTAGTAGAAAGTATTTTTTGTTTTATATATTAAAATAGTTACAAATCGTCTTAATCGATGGTACTCATGAAAAGCCCAAAAAGTTCGGCCGTAGCCATAAACTGAGATCAACTTCTTGAAAAAGTTGTTTAGAATTTTTAAATTTAATAAACAAAATGACAAATCTTCAGTACAATGAAGAAGGTTAAACTTGATGAATTTGTTCATAAACAAATAAGTGGATGAAAATTTTGTCAGTGATTTATGGTGATTAAATTTTTGCTTTATTTGAACCATTTTTAAATGATTTAATCCAATTTAATAAATTATTTGTTATCGTATAAAAAATTTTAATGGATAATTTTCTGCTTCAATTTTATTTTTAAATATAACAAAGTCAATACATTTTTAAAATTCTGTATCCGACTGAATAATATTTCTGAATAATTTGTTTACTATTTTTTAGGATTGCTTATTTTTTAATAAACAGAAATGTGCTAAATAATCTCATACAATAACAGTAGGTGTTCCAAGTCCCATATAAAATTATAAAAAGATATAAAATTGGTCCTACTTTTCAAAATAAAAACTTTTTCTTATCACTTCGAAATGTTACGGACTGATGCATTTATTATGTTAATAAGTTGAGAGAAAGTATGTATATTTCTTGAGATTGCTCCCACACTGAGAAAAAAATACTATTGAATCAAAGTACGCACATTCGCTCTCTTTTAATAGCAGATATTATTTAAACGATGATGTTATTTTGTCGATGAGTTTCAAATTAGGATTAATTTACACAATAAGGTATCTGAATAGAAAATATGGTCAGGTGAATGTCTGTTTTTAGTGAATTAGGCATGGATTTAACCAATTTTATTGCTTCCTTATTTTTTAATTTCGGCTGAAGCTGCAACTTTTCGAGGTCAAGTGGGTTTCATCTGCTATTGGAATTTTTTATAACTTTATTTTATTGCCTGTATTTTTAGAAATTGCAGTGATGACTGCTGCGGCAGATAAGGGCTTGGGAGCGGAGATTTAATGTTTTTAATACTGCCGCAACTTTTGGCGTTTAAGCCTGATATATGAGTGTCGAATGAATGCAAAAGATAACAAAGAGCGTTACAGGAAAAGTTGCTAAATTTTGTATTTTTATTCGTATTAAATTACCACAGCAAACAGTTTGATAGTTTCTATCTCCATAAAGTTGCATCAATAAAGTTTAAAATGCTTTTTTATTATAATAAGGAAAATAGAGTTTAAAATGGTCAAACTTTTTATTGAGTTTAAAGACGACAGTTTGATACAAAAGTTTCTCAGTGAGAAACCACAATAATTTTGAGAGGATTATTATAATTTCTAAACAAGCTAAGAGGATCAAGATCTAGTCCTTCCTACTGAAAACTTTTAATCTGACATAGATATAATTTAACTCTGAGATGGAGTTATCCTTGTCCCAATTTAATTTGTGGACATTTCTGACCTAAACCCTGAAACTCAATTCCTAAAAAACCTGCTATTAATCGAGAATAATAATTAACGGAAATGGTAACGTCCGTCACACCTAACAGCAGCAGACCTGTGCGATTTAAAAAAAAATTATTTCAAATTTTCTTTAGGATTTATATTTTTCTTCCAAGACATTATATTTTTATTTTACCAAGTGCATACAAAATCATAACTATGATTAAAAGATCAAGTTTGTGGGAAATTGCATTGTAGGAAGTTTGTGTTCAACGCTGAAAATAATTGTAAATCAATTAGTTTGTTCTGGGCGCTGAAGCTTGTAATTGAAGAACTTTGATATTGATACCAATTACACGAGTATCCGATGCGAAAAGTTTCTACTAGTAGAAATCGAAAACTCGTTGACTAAGACCTCTTGATTATAATTAGTCACTACTTCCTCAGCATCTAGTTAAACAGTTTAACGGTTAAAAATAACTTCTCAACCTGAAAGACAAATAATTAATGTGTTTTTGAGGATTGTAATTAGAAGTTGATAGAATAATATAGAGATGAAAGAGTTTTAAGGAGTTTAATTTTTGTCTCTAGTTTAGGGAAAACATTGGTAACTAAAATTTCCGAACGTTTATATAAATTAGAAAAACAAAACAGGTCTTAATATTGGTTATTCACCTGTTTTTCATGTTTCTTAGAAACATTTTCGAAGCTTCATTTTCACGCTCCTCACTAATGAATAGGTCATCGCTTGTGGAGATAAAAGTTAAAAGATGGAAAAATACTTCCTCTTACATAATTGTTATGTATCACTAATGGTCTCCAAACTCCAATGTTTTTAATAGGGTAAAGTAACGAAAATGATTGGAACTTCACCAAACTCTCGCTTTCAGTCACCCCGTTCTCAGTCTTCCTAGAACAGCTGGATCACACAATTTCTCAAGGGAGTAGGGCGAGAGCGGTTGCGAAATTATATATACATATATATTCCAATTGGAAACGAGTCAGGCGGTCCTCACTGTTTACGTTTCTATCCCCCTGAAATCAGGCCAAAGCGATTTGAAGGCAAACCCCAACACTGGACTGAAAGCGAGAGTTTGGTGCATTGGAAAAAATGATTGAGCCGAGATAAAATTTGTTTTCCTATGTTTTATAAAGTTGTTTTTAAAGTAATGCCAATTGAACTAATCTTTTTGACCTAATCGGCAGAAACTCCCCGAGTACAAAAAAATTCTTTAATTCTAACTAAAAAAATAGGTGGAACAAAATTATCGAAAATGTTGCACTCCTTGTTGGCTTTATTGCATGACTGGTAGCATAATTCGTAAATATGACTTTAAATGATTTTTTTCAGTATTCTCTTTTGAATTTTCTAGAAGTTTATAAATCGCTATTTCTAAATGTAAAAATTTTAATTCTAAAAATTTATTTTTAGAACGAAAATTTCAAACTGTAAGTGATTATTTAATAATAAATGTATCAATATTCTGTTCTCAACGTT
The DNA here is from genome assembly GCA_010014905.2 of Druon quercuslanigerum. Lineage (NCBI taxonomy): Eukaryota > Metazoa > Arthropoda > Insecta > Hymenoptera > Cynipidae > Druon > Druon quercuslanigerum. Next base: position 29,833 of record JAAAKG020132554.1, read on the forward strand.
ATGACCTAATGTTTTAGAAATTACAAAAGGATTCTATTCATAACCCCTTGACTGTATTAAACGAGGCTGCTTTTGTTTAAATATTAATAAATATGAAAAGTTTTTTCAGCATTAACTTAGTAAACAAAAATTTTGAAACAAGTAATTCTATTTGATGATGAAAATTATTTCTGAATGCTTCTAAACATTATTGACACAAGAGAAGATTCTAATTATTTTTTAATATTGAGAAATAATTCTGTTCTCAACGTTTTGCTGCCAGACTATAATTTGTAGATATTTTACACATAATAAGAGATGAGAAAAGTTAAATGATGGACAGAAACTTAAAATATCTTAGCTTTCGAAGTGCGAATTGTAGGTAACGATAAAATACTTTCAGTACCGATAAGAAATTTTTTTTGTGAAATATTAATTGAAAGAAAATATTTAACACCATTAAAAAAGATTTAAAATTATTTCTTAAAAATTCGGAAAAGATGTAGAACAATTTAAACCAAAATTGTTTGATTTTGGACGATTAAAAAATTCTCGAATAAATTCGAATATGTTTGAGAGATATTTAAAAGTTTTAAAAGCATACAAAAGTAATTTTATTCAAAACAAAATCAATATTGATGAGGATTTTCAAATAAAATTTCGAAGTTTTTTTTAAAGATTTCGAAAGAATTCCTGGAAATATATATAGTGATTTTTTTCTGAAAATTAATTTTAAGTGAATATTTAAAAATATTATAAACAATCCAAAAAGAGTCCCAAAATTGTCAAAAATAAAACCAGAAGAATTTTAAACAATTTTAGGAATAATTCGAGTCAGTATAAAAGATATTTCAGGATTTTGAAGACATTATACAAATTTTAAAACTTTGAAAGATTTACGAACATCGATAAAATATTCTTCATTTTTTGCAACCGCAAAAAATTCTTAAATATCTTTCAAACTACTAATATTTTTCTTAAAATTTGGTAAAATCAGGTGAAATAAAAAATAATTCTTTGAAATTTTTTAAGTACTTTTTCGACATATCTAAAATCGCCAAAACATGTTTTTGAACTTTTTTGGGAAACCTGGGAAAATTATATTCATAGAACCTTAAACCAAAGAAACGAAGAAATAAAGTCATAAAAAATGTTTATTATATTATTTTTACCTTCAAAGTATAATTCGACAAATTTTCTTTTTATTCTGGACTAAAGTTTTCTTTGATTGCAAATTTAACCATTTTCTTGCGAATTTGTCTTTTTGGTTTTAAATTGATCTATTGGTAGAAATTTCATTATTTTTCAAATTAAAATTGCAAATGTTTGGTTTTAAAACTAACAACTCTTTTGGGTGAGAATTAAAATATTTTTAACAAATTCGCCTTTTGGTGTGAATTTAAAAATGAAAAACATTTTGTAGTTTTATTCTCTATTATCTTTTATTATTGCCATTACTTTACAGAAAACATGTAAATGCTAATTTCATTCTTATACTCGTTGATTTTTTTTGTCAACTTTATCTTTTATTTTAATGTAAACTATTATTCGAATCATATAAGGTAAATTGTATTTTTTTCCAAAAATTATTCAAATTTTTCTCGTTTTTGTACTTGTTCTATGCCTTGGTGTTTTTAAATAAAATTTTAGCCTAAAGAGGTCAGCGAACCAAGCTGACGAAACATCCTAAAATAATTGTGAGTTCTTAATCCGAATTAACACCTTGTGATAAATAAAAAAGCATTTCTTCAATTTAAGAAATTTGTTTTTACATATTCTATTAATTCCAAATGGCCTACTTTTTAAAGCGACCTACATGTTCATGCATAGTTCCCGTTTTTCTAATAGAAATGTAACAATTAGGTAATTTTAATTTTAATGTTAATTATTTATGTGATTTTAATATTGGTTGACTCGAGTACGTAGAAATGTTTTTCACAGGTTGATCTAGATTTGTTTAGAACCAGTTCCCTGTATGACTATTCTTTCTTGATTCTTTATATTAAATTTCTAGGATACGCTGACACTCCCATACAATATACTTGGAAACGATTTAATACTTGTCTCTAATTATTGACCTACATTGTAAAAATCGTACAAAATACACTAGATTCAGTAGATAAAACGGAGAGACGATAAAACTTTCTCTGTAATCCACATTGCTCTATTATTCTTGTATTTTGTCTGCAGTACATCCTGCTATCAAAACCGCAGAGGTCAGCGGTTGAGGTTGGAGATTATTCAGCTTGGGGATATTGGTACTAATTATCTAGTAGAGAATGCAACGCTTCACGATATTAATTTCTCGAAAATGTCGAAAATTCATACGTTGATTGGAAATTCCTCATGTGAACCAAGAATTCCGCAACTATGCTTAATGCCGTATTTTCTGCAGTATGTCTACCATAAACTTTACCAAGGTAGCTGCTGATCAGTGAAAGTCTGGAAATCAGGGAGAAGTCAGGGAATTTTGTTGTTCAGGAAAATTCATGGGAAATTCATGGATTATGGAAAAAATAGTAAAAGTCAATGAATTTCTATAAGAATAAGTATGAAGCACTATTGAATTCAGGTCTATACTTATTTCAGAATTTTCTTGAATTCTTTTGAAATGTTGTAGGATTTTTTAAAAGGGTATCAAAAATTTTCAATAGATTTCAGTAATTTAAAGAGATTTCAAAGGGTTTAAAAGTTTTATGGTGTTTAAGAAAATCCAAAAGATTTTAAAGTCTTTACGGTATTTAAAAAATTTCAAGTAATTTTCAAGAACTTTACAAATTTTAAAGATTACAAAAGATTACAAAAGACTCACAATATTTTCGTATATTTTCAGAGATTTCAAGGAATGTTTAATGGATTTCAATAATTTCGTGGGAGTCCAGAGAATTTTAAAGATTTCTTTCTATTTTTAAAACTCTTATGGAATTTTAAAGAGTTTTAAAAAGTTTACAGGGATTTAAACATATTTCAAAGGATTTTAAAGGATGTAAAAAGTGTTTCATGATGTTTTAATGAATATATCAGGAAACATAATCAAATTTCATGTCATTTAATGGGATTTTATTATTATTTGAATAGATTTAAAATATAATTTATTAACAAGAATTGAGCTATTTCACAGGATTGCTAACATTTTTAAATATTTCAAAGTGATACCACATTGCAAATATTTTAGCTTGTTTTGAAAAATTCTGAGGAATTTCCAATTGATTTCAGTAATTTAATGGGATTTCAAAGGATTTTAAATCTTTTAGGCTTAAAAAAGTTTTGAAGACTTTTTGAAGATTTGAAAGAATTTGAAATATTTTGCGGAATTTTAAATGTCTCAAACTAATTATTTTATTGATTTCAATAATTTGAAGACATTTTAAGGGATTTTGAATATTTAAGTATATTTTCATGATAGAAAAAAATTTTCAAGTGATTAGAAAAATTTCAGGAGATTTCAAAATATTTGAACTATTTTAGGGGATTTTACAAGATTCCAAAATATTTTTAGTACATTAAAAAATGTCCAGGAATTCGCAAAGATTTGAAGGATTATAAAGCATTTAAAAAATGTTTCATGAGGTTTTAGAGAATATATCAGGAAACATATAAAAATTTCATGTCATTTTATGGGATTTAATTATTATTTGAATGGATATAAAATATAATTCATTAACAAGAATTGAGCTGTTTCACGGGATTTCTAACATTTCTAAATATTTCAAAGTGATACCACATTGCAAATATTTTAGCTTCTTTTGAAAGATTCTGAAGAATTTCTAATTGATTTTAGTCATTTAATGGGATTTTAAATCTTTTAGGCTTAAAAAAGTTTCGAAGAACTTTTGAAGATTTTAACAAATTTGAAATATTTTATGGAATTTTAAATGTCTCAAACTAATTATTTTATGGATTTAAATAGCTAGAAGAAATTATTAGGGAGTTTAATGATTAAAAAGAATTTTCAAGTAATTAGAAAAATTTCAGGCGATTTCAAAAGATTTGAATTATTCTAGGGTATTTTAAAAGATTCCAAAAAAATTTAAATTCATTTCAGTAATATAGTAATATATCCAAGGATTTTAAATATTTTAGCCTTTAAAGAATTTCTAGGGATTTCTACAGATTTGAAATAACTTGAACTATTTCAGGAAATTTTAAATGATTCCTGCAAATTTTTTATTTATTTCAGTAGTTTCAAGAAATTCTAAGTGAAGTTTTGAAATATTTTAGGGTATCTTGAAAGATTCCAAAGAATTTTTCTTTGATAAAAAAATTGTAAGGGATTTCAAATTTGAGTAATATCCATAAATGCACCTCCAAAAATATTGAATATTATTATTTTATTTTTAGATTTTAGTCTTAGAATTTTTTGTTAGTTTGAAGCTTTGGAGTAATGGAATAATGGTTTAGAACCGTGATCTTTAAGAACATCAAGGAATGCATCCCATGAGATATACAAGTTCATAAATTTCAATTATATTAGCTCATCAATGAGTTTTTCAAAAAACTAACTTTCAATTTTTTGATAATCCGTTTTACTGTGTTCTGTGTATTTCGAATTAAAAGAATTTGGGCCGATAAAAACCGTTTTGTAAAAGTTGGTACTTAGGCTGTTACGGTTTGCCACTCTTCACTTTAGTATCACGAGATTTTTTAATTAAATTTTCAATTATAAAGAAAACTTTCTAAATTATTTAATAATTTATTACTGTTTAGTAATAATTTTTAATTCAAACCTCAAATTTGGAAAAATCTTGTGAGTTGGGGTAAGTTAAAATGGAACGTGAATAAGGGGGTGTTAGGGCTTAGTTTTAAGGGACTGAGTGGTATATGAGAGTAGAGGATGGTAGATGGAAAGGGGGAGATAATTGATTAAAAAGTGCGTGTAGGGAAAGAAGTATTTTGTAGAGAAGATTGTAGAGGGCGAACGGGTCGATGAGCATAGGTACTTAGGAGAGGGGTATATTGGTGAGGAGAGGGGTAAATATGAGACAGCTCAATTGATGATTTTAGGTATATATTTGGGTGAAGGGTAAATGGGGAAATAAATTTAAGAACGGGTTATACGATAGAGAAACTAGATAAGAAAAAGATGTTGAGAGAACTTATTAGAATGGTTATTTAGGATCGGGATACAGTCCACCTTCTCAGTAATGCCGCTCTCAATCGTATCGTAAGCCCTAGTTCGAGCTCGGGCTCTACACCCGACTCCTGAGTTGTCCCTACTCGCCCAATGTTCGGAGTCGACATTCTCAATAGTGCCAAGCGAAGGTTATACGACTTAAGACTTTTACTCCTGAAGGAGGCATTAATTCCAGCGCGGCACTATTGAGAAGGAGCTTGCGAAATTCGTGCGCGCTCAAAAGCGTGAAAGTGGTGGGGTAACTCTATTCTAACTCTAATTAGGAAGGGGGACTGTGTATGGGAGAGGAGGAAGGGTAGAAGAGGAGGAGGATACAATTGATTTATTATGGATTTTTCAAAGAAGGGGTATATGGTAACAAGGGTGGTAAAAGAGAGAGAGCAGGGTTTTTCGGTAAAACAGAAAAAAACTGGGGGTTCAGTAATGTTGTGGCTTAATTAAAAGCTGGAATCTTTTAGAACTTAGGCTCTAAAGGAACTCTTTTTGAGGGTTCCTTTTTACTTCTTTGATAGCCGATAGATAGCCATTGGCGGGTAAAAAAAAAGTAATATTATCCTAATACGGTAAGTGGATAATATATCATTTTAAAAAATCTCGCGCTTTCTAGGTACGTGCGCAGTTTAAAACTTCTTATTTTCAACATAATCTTAAAAACTGTCTCATTTCATTTGCGCTACCCTCCTTTCAATAATGACTAATGTCCATAGTTTCAATTTATGCATTAAATCTTTCCCAGTAAAATATAAATTAATTCGAGTCTTTAAGTAAAATGTGCATCATTAACTTGTAAACTCTTTGAAGCGAGACGTGGAAGAAGTGATGAAAAGGCTCTATCAAACCCAGTAACAGGCGTTGCATTCAGAATAATTAATATTTTTTCAGATTTCAGCGTAAAAATGAACATTATTCTATTTTTTTGAATGCGCGATTTTTCCATCTGTCAAAAATGCCATTATAAGAATATGATATCTCGAAAACTAATTCCCTTCTATACTCATAGCGACCGCCGCATAGTTTTTTATTCCCCAAAAGAGACGTGTTTTCAATATATTTAATTCCTTCTAATTGTATCGGTAGGCACACCTCTAAGAGATATTTTCTATTCCTCAAAAGTGGTCATATTTTGAGTTTATTTAATTCCTTCTAATTAGTTCACAAAATATGTGTAATAATTTGTTTTACTTCCTTCATGTGAAATATAAGTTTTGAAATTTTAATTCTCATGAATTAAAGTATGTCTTTCTGCAGTTAAAATGATTTTAATTCACACATTTGAAATTTATATTTGTGTTTAAAGTATTTTATAAGCCATAAGCGAAATAGACTGTTCAATTTTAAAACTAGTCCTACAGTAAGGAACGTTACTAGCAGTTAAATTTAATACTTTTTCTTTATCGCATACAAATTACAATTGATTACAAAATATTTTTTAATGATTAAACAACCCATTAATTTCAATTCAATCTAGCGTTTTCAAAGTGAAATTATTTTTAACTTTTCTATTCCTTCTTTTACATTCTTCTACTTTTTAATTTTTTTTTAATACGCTTTCGCTAAATTTTCGTTAAGTCGATTGAGGGGAATAGGGTTTGCACTTTTTCTTTTCCCGTTGGGGGATTTTTAGCCGAAGGAAAAATCGCGTATTCATTGGAATACAAATTCTTAATTATTCTGAATGCAACGCTTGTTACCGGGAAACCATTCAAATCCATAGTTTGGGTTCCTTTAGAAACCGTTTATCATTCTGGGTTCCTTTTCAGAAAGGGATGTTCCTTTTCTTTGCAGCTCCTTTGGAACCGAAAATTGGTTCTAATGGAAGTCCCAGTTTTTTCAGTATTTGGGTTGAGACTGAGAAGCCAAATGGGATATAGCAAAAAAAGAAGAGACGCATAGAATAAGTTTAGAAAAAAGTACTAGTACTATTTTTTCAAATTGAGAATAAGTCGGTGTTCGAAAGAGGTCAGAGGGCAATTCTTCTCACGGAATGGAGTGCATATCAGAAGATCTTGTTCGCGTATGTTTCCGCTCGTCGATCGTGGATAGAAACACCTGTTGCGATCGATCGATTAAGATCTAATCGAAAAGGTTTTCTCGCTGGGCATATCGGATGCAATGGGGATGGAAGAGGGAAAAACCAAAAAGAAGACACAGGATGAGAAAGCACGTCGCGAGTAAAGTAGCGAGAAACGTGGCGCTCGTTATCCCGCCTGACTTCTTATTCGCTTGTTTTCAATTATTTTTCTCCGTTTCTTGTACCGACATCTTCTTTTATATCCATGCTTCTTTCTACTTATCGAACCGAATCGAAGCCTTTAGCGATCACGATCGACGATCTTCCATTCTCTACATCTACACCCATGGTATCTGTCTGTCCCCCTCCGAACCCCCTCACCCTTACAACCCTCATTGCAAATGGTACCGCGCCCGTTTCCATCGAGCGATTTCTGCTCTGGACTGTGACCTCGAACCTGCTGGTTTAATGGCACGCGATTGAGAA
>JAAAKG020132555.1:0-12295 GCA_010014905.2 Druon quercuslanigerum
TGCTCACTCCTGATACTGAAGTTAAATCCGAGTGTTTCAGCAGCCTCCTCCGCTGCCTTGTACAGAAACGCTCCTATTCCCGCTTCTTCATGATTCCTGACCATTTTAAGAAGAGGGTCTCTTCCATATATATATGTATATATATACAGTTCAAAAGAGAGATGCAGCCATTCTTGATGGACTACTGGTACTACGACCATTACATACTACTCACCATTCCATGTAGGAAGGTTATCTATAGGATAAAAGGACCAGCCACGATTACCCATGCAGCTATAGAATACGAGATTTGATAAAAAAATAACAAGACTATATTCGTCCGCTTCGCAAATTTTTTTTGTTATGTTGCTGCACTTTTGGAAAAAATGGATCAGAGAATTTGTATCAAGCTTCGTTATAAAAATACAATAAAGTGCAGTCATGTTTTTGAATTATTAAAAGTTTCTTTTGGTGACTCGGCTATGAGCCGAGCAGGAGTTTTCGAGTGGTATAACCGTTTTAAAAATGGACGGGAATAAGTTGAAGATGACGAGCGCCCTGGGTGTCCTCGCACATCGGTAACGGGCGATACCGTCGAGAAAGTGGAAAAAATGATTATGAGCGATCGTCGAGTTACTACTAGAGAGGTTGCTGAGGATGACGGTATGTCATACGACTCATGTCAAGCAATTTTTACGGACGTTTTACACATGAAACGTGTAACAGCAAAATTTCTCCCGAAACTACTAAATTTCGACCCTACATTGCTTGAGCGAATCATAACAGGTGATGAATCATGGGTGTATGGATATGAAGTCAAAATTAAGGCTCAATCGTCCACCTGGAAGCATTCAACGTCATCAATAGCGAAACAAGCACGACAAGATCGATCAAAAGTGAAGCTGTTGCTCACTGTGTTGTTCGATTTTAACGATTTAGTGCATTCTGAGTTCTTATCTAAAGGTCAAATGGTCAGTAAAGAATATTATGTAGGAGTTTTACGTTGTTTGCGTGAAGCAATTCGAAGAAACGACCGATTTTGTGGCAAAATCAATCATGTCGACTGCACCACAATAATGCAACCTGCTCATGCCTCAATGCTTGTTCGTTAGTTTTCGGCCAAACAGAACACCGTATTGATGCCACAACTACCGTATTCACTGGACATGGCCCCCTGTGACTTTTTCCTATTTCCAAAGATGAAGAAATCCATGAAAGGACGACGTTTTGACATCGATGAGATAAAAGCAGAATCGCTGAAGCAGCTGAATGCCATATCGAAAAGTGAATTTCAAAAGTGGTTTGAAGATTAAAAAACGCGCTGGCGTAAGTGCATTATATCCAAGGGGGACTACTTTGAAGAGGGAAAAATTGATATTCACGAATAAATAAATATTATTGGCAGAAAACAAAAAGTTTCGTTATTTTTTTATCACTCCTCGTATAGTTCGGACAGCACTATAAATTTTCAAAAAGTATTAATTATTTTTTAGCAATACTTTTTACAATTTATAGTACTGCTTAAGCTATATTCTATACCGATAACATAAGTTAGATCTCTTTATATTATTCGTTAAAGTGACATTAGAATTCGTAAATGCAGCATCGAGGAACTGTGCAGAATAGCGACTGGATCGTCATATTTAGTTGCCTATAATTGTAATGTTTACTGAACTGTCGTGTTGTCCATATGGCTACTTGGAAGATCAGTAGATTTAACTTGGTTTTCAGTAAAATATAAGGTTTTTTTCTGCGACGAATTTATCTTGCAAGCCTAATTTTTTAGTGAATTTGTCCTTTTTTTAGAAAACGAATTTTATTGATTGAAAATACAAGTACTTCGTTCAAAGTTCAAGTACGTAGATCAAATTTTTGTTTTGTGGAAAATGGATTTTTTAGTTCAAAATTCAACTATTGGAATGAAAATAAACTTTTTTGTTGACTATTTCTATTTTTGGTTGACAATTGAACTATTTTGGTAGAAAGCTGAAGTGTTTGTACAAAGTACTTGTAGTTCACTTTTCAACAAACCAGGGGAATTATTAAACAAAAAATGATTTCAGGACGAAAACTATAAATACTTCATCTATTCTAACCAAAGGAAGGTTTTAATTTTAAATCAAAAACAGTACACTTTATCCAAAGACTATTCATGCTGAAGCAAATAATTAAATTTCCAACCAAATAAATGAATTTTGTAGTAAAAAGTTTTATTTTTAGGTTCATATTTAACTTAAAACATGGAATTTCTAACAAAAGAGGTGAATTTACAAACTTTAGAAACATATTTAAAGAAAGGCGTACTCTTTAACTAAGGAGATGAATTTTCAATAGAAAAAAAAAATTGTAATCAAAACAATTTTCAAAAGAGAAGTATAATTTTTAAACAAAACATAGATTCAAAACGAGAAATATAATAGCTGAAATATTTCAGTCAAATAAAGGTTTTCACTTTCGATCAATCATAGTAAACTTCATCCAAAAACTATTACTATTGAAGAAAATAATTTTATTTCTACTAAATAGATTAATTGTCCAATAATAAGTTTAAATTTTAGGTTAATTTTTAGATTTTTACCAAAAACTGTGTTACTTCTACTTAGAGAGATGAGTTTACAAACCAAAAAGACGACTTTTTAACGAAATTTAAATGTTTAATCAAGAAATATTTTTCCGTAATGTAAAAAAAGGGCACCAAATTGTTTATTTTTCAGAGCAAGGCAGATGTATTGCCAACTAAAACAAACATTTACAGAAATTAATTTTTTTTACTAAAGAGATGAATTTTAAACAAAAAGAATTCATTTTCAAGAAAGTACTTTAACATTAAAAAATGTTATATAAAGTTGAACCTCGATATCACGTTTACGCTTATAACGAAATCCCACATATAAAGAAAAATTGATCCGTTTTCTTCATCTTGAAAGAGAAGGGGCGAAATTCGTTTATAACGAATCGCCGCTTATAACGAGCACCTTTCGCAGTCCCTTAAAATTCTTTATATCGACGTTCTGCTGTAGTTCTAATCAAAGAGATAAATGTACAGCTAAAACTATAATATACTTTATATTGCAGACCAGAAGGAGAAATCTTCCAGAAAACGTAAATGTTTTTAAGAAGGAGAAAACTGTCGTGTTTTCCCACAAATAAACTCAAATTTAACCAAAAACCAAATACTTAAAATTTTAAGCTCGTAGCAAAATTATTTTGTTAACAAGTCATTCCATTAGCTAAAGACTTTATTTTGTCCAAAAATTTTATATTGTATTTGAAAATTAATATTTTTAGTGACAACTCACCTTTTTTATTTTTTGTTGGAAGTTGATCGTGTTTCTTAAAAAATTAAACTAATTTATTTTGAAAGTTGATCTTTTGGTTTGTGAATGTCTTTTATCTAGAAAATGAATCTTCTTGATTGAAAATACATCCACTTGGTTCAAATTAAAATTATTTTTTTAAAATGATGGACATGTCTGATTATTTCATGACATTACAAATACTGCTAATTTGAAATAAAATGTAAAGAAATAGCGATATTTCTTTATGCAATTCGCTTATGACAATCACATTTTTCACTCTATGTCAATTTAATGCTCTGGAATATCACTCGTAAACCAATAGAAAGAAATTCCCAACACAAAATGCACTATTTATATGCATGCCCATTTTCTTGACGAGGAGCTCGTGAGGAGCTAAAACCTGCTCTTCAATGCAGAGGATGCGAATAGCATTGCAAGGCGTAAACGTTCAATCTATTTCTCTTTTATTGCGCAAGCAGAGATGAACACCACAGGTAGTCACGAATTTGTCAACCAGTACGATAGGAGAACCACCGAGATCATTTCTCTTCGCCCCTCAACCACATTTATGACAACAAGTCAACTCACTCAATTCGAACACTGCGGAGAGAAGATACTGACTTACTGACTTCTCTCCTTTGTCTAGAGAAGAGATAATGAAAGAGCAACACTTTGTTTCTAGTCTCTGTAAATTTGGACCACCCTAGTGGGAAAATTATTGTTTTCAATGTTTTGCACTAAGATCCTTTAGATTTTTTTAGCTAAGTTTTATCAAAAACAAAAAATATTTGATAAAATTCTGAACATTTCCTTTAGTTTGAATTTCTCGCTAACATTGTTTCGAAAAAATCTTACACTTTGAGAATGATTGAAAATAGATCTGCAAATTGGTTCAGATTTTTTCTAATGATAGAAACAGAGAAAATAAATAATAAAATGGACTTTACCCGCACTCCCACATTAACTCATCAAATATGGCAAATGACGGTTTCAAGTATTGGAAGTTTTTTTTATTTGTATGCTTTCAAATGACTGACTCAATATTTCGTTCCGTTGGGGGCATTTCTTACATGGTACCTGGCACAACATGCGTTCAATTGCCAAAGGTCATAACTAGAATAGAATAATCTCAACGCAGGGAAGGGAATCTAAAAAGCATTCACTTAGATTACAGTTTATTTCCTGTTGAAAAAACAAAATTGCCATCAGTATTATTACGAAGATAAGTTTAATATCAAATATAACAACAACAGTATAATGGTTCTGACGAGAAATTTTTCACCAGAAAAAATAGAAATTTAGTAAGATTACATAAAATAGGGATTGTGGCAATTAAGGGGAACCGAAACCATGAAACTACAATAACAACTAGGATTTTACTGGGTACAAACAGGTTAAATTTCACGCCCGGCTATTGATGTACCGCAGATTTGTCGCATACTAATTTCTTATTTTTGAAAAATGAGTAAATATGAATATACCGGTATAAGGATCTATTAAATTTCCAATTCTAATGTTTCTGGTTATTTTAATTTATTCCAAAAAATACAAATTATTTGCTTCATTCAATAATTGTAGTTAGGCAATTATGTCTGAAATTGAATAGCTAAAGCCGAGCGTAAAAATGCAGAATCTAAAAAACGAAATTCAACGTGTCCAACTAAACAAATTTTTATTTAAAAAAATATATTTCTAAATACAGGTGTGTTAATTCCGAAAAATATCTTATGTCTGTTTATAATTGTAAAATTTTATTCGGCATCGAAATTTAAAGACGTTTTTAGAACGTATATGGTTCAAGAGACGTTTGTAGAACGTCCCAAAAAACGTTCTGAGTCAGGCCAAAAAACGCCCAATCTTCCAAATACGTCAGAAAAACGTATTTGGAACATTGCAGATAATAGTTTATTTTTCAGCCTGCTGGCCATAAAACATTTACTTTTTTCACTTCCATTTTTTACACAATTTTGTTACAACTATTTAAAAAAAACTAACATCCATACACACCTTATCTCTAAGACCGCTCGCTCTTATGGCGTGGCCTTCCTCTTTTTGCATCGCCTCGCACTCATGTCACTACTTTCTCGCTTTGTCTCAAATTGTCAACCTCTGCCTTTACGTTTAATACCTACTACTTATTTTCTATTTATAACATTTACAATTTTCTTGTATCCAATTTCTCTCCTATTTACAATCTTTACTTATCCACTCCTCTTTCTCCTTCCTTCTCTTCTTCTCCATCTTACCCATCACCCTTTTCACCCCTGCTACAGCCATTTTGTCCCCACTTTCACGCAACAATACCTCCATGCTTAACCCACTCCTGCCCACCTCACACTTTTTCAAGGAGTGCTCCACAATTCACACATACTCTTCTATCTAGAAAGCCATAAACTCGTTCTTCCTGTCTCCCTCCTGACAATTTAGATAGGCGTATTCCTTGCCAACTTCACTGTCCACCTAAATACCTCTGGGGTATCCTATTTACTTCCTTGCTAACCTTCCATTCCCACATCTCCACTACATAATACCCTCTCGATCAGGCTGTTTCCAGTCTCCTCTCTTTCATATTCTCCCACAACCTCACCCTATCCACCAACATAACCGCGATAACTTTTTACGTCGTATTCATTAGCGTAATCCCTCTATAATTTGCCTGTCTCTCCCTATCTCATTTTTTAGACAGTAGTACGATCAACCCCTTCCTCCACCCTCTTGGGAATCTCTTCCCCTCAATACTCTTTTTACTACCCCCTTTCACCCATCCCTTACCTTCCAAACAGCCACGCTTCGTTCTCTGCCCCGTCCAGCCATGCTGCCTTAGAGCTTTTCAACGTCCTTATCTGCTTCTCTATCTCCTCTTCATTCAGCTCCTCTCCATCTACCTCCCTCGAACTTCTAATACCCTCATCTCTCTTCTGTGTATCTAATCACTCAACTCTTCTTCCAGATCTTTCTCATTTTCCTGTTCTTTCTTCTTACACATCAACCTGAACTCCTTCCTCAAAACTACGTATTTCTCCCTTTTCCCAGTTCCTTCTTTCCACTTCCTGTACTTCGTTGTCACCTATCTTTTCATCTTTATACATTCCTAATCCCTCCACGGTTTCACCATTCCTTTCTTCTTCTTTCTAAGTACCTTCTTTTGCACACACCCTTTCGCTTTTCTTTCAGATCCTCCCGTATCTCTTTTTAGTGACTCCCCTTCAAAGCTTACCTTTTCCAACTGCTCCTGATACTTCTCTATCGCCTCCCTCGTCCATGTCACTCTCTCTCGAAATGACACTTCCTCCCCTGAATGTCTTCTGCTTTCCTCATCCTTTACCCACAAACTTAATTTCACTTTCCCTTCCAATGCGAATTTGTCTGTCTTCTCCCACCCTTGCATATTCATGAACACATAGTCTATCACTGATACCCCCATCTTACTCATATACGTGCATTATCTCTTCGTCTCCTGTTTCAATACTATTCGCCGCCGCCCAGCCTCTACCCTCCATACAGTCTCTTAGAATCTCCCCCTCATTATTTATTATCTTATCCTTCGATTTTCTTTGAAAGTTCTCCCCTTCCCGGTACAGGTCCCCTTCCACCCCAATTCTCGCATTTAAGCCCCCCCTACCCAGTACCACCATACCTTCATCTTTCTCTCACAGTACGTCTTATACCCTTTATTTAACCCTTTTCATCTCATCCTTGTTTTACACAGTCACAAACATACACATTGCCTCTCCTATCTTTATTGCCCTAATTTGCGAGCCGTTGTCCTGCCCTTGTCCATGAAATTCTTTCACTAATACATCCATAATCCCTGTTATAATTCCTCCACTAACCCTTTCTTTCCCCTTTACCCCGTCCACCTCCGAGAGCCTCCACCTATACCCCCATGTCAACTTTGGCTCTACTATATCCCATTTGTTTCTCTGTACCGACGTCTCGACCAGTCCGACCACATCACATTCTTGGATATACCTCCAGAAATCAAAATCTTTCTTCTTTACCGCCACTAAGTCCAAGTACAACACCTTTACCACTTCTCCATCCTGCTTTACCACCACTTTTACTTCCCACGAGACAAATTCTCCTGCACTTCCTTCAACACCTCCTTCTCCTCGCCCCATACTCACATTTTCTCATCTACTTTTAATTTCTGATACTCTAATTTCGCCGCCATCCCTTCACTCTTCACCCTTTTGGCCCTGTCGTTCAGCATTCTCTGCACATCCCTTTCCTTCCTGGACAAATCTTGATCGATGAAAAAATTCTTATCCTTTATCCTATTTTTATTTCTACCATCCAGGCTAAGTATCCCTACCTTGCCTTTAACCCACCCTATGTTCTGTAGCAGCGCTTCCACCCCCTCCCTTCCTTACCCGTTCTTTAGCTTCAATCCTCTTATCAATATATTCTTTCTTCCACCCCCTCCCCCCACCCCGCACCCTGTCACCTACTTCTAGTTCAGACCTGCCCTCCACCTTGTCAAGCCTTTTTCCAGCCCTTTCTTTCCACACTCTCATATCTTCTCCCACCTGCTTTATTTTATCCTCTTTTTCCTTCCTTACCAACACAAACTCCCTCTCTAAATCTTCTACTTTTCCCCTCAGCTGCACAGCTCCCCTTACGTCTTCCCTCAGCCATCTGATCAAGCTTATCAACACCCCGAGTCTCCTTCTCCGCCTTCCCATCCATTTAGGGGGGAGGGGGCCTATGGGCCCGTACGGTTTTTTTTAAACGGTCTCACTACCACGCTTTTTCCGAACTCTCTTGGACGTCTCTCTTCCTCTTTAAGAGATCCTCCCCTTCACTTCCGCTAGTTAATCGTTTTGCCTATAACAATTCAGGGTGCTCTGAAGAAAAATGTCATACTGCAGAGATGACGAATACTTATTCAAAATCAGAGTCGATTCTGGACAGGGAACAAGAAAATGGTATTTTTGTGTGTCCGACACAGGCTTTGCAGAATGAAATCAAGTTTTAAAGTTTTCAGAAGTGGCACGTGCGGAGGGTCTTTTTATATTGCGAAATATAACAGGCAAGCAGAACCTACACCAAAATCGTTTATTATTTTATTATTAACTATCTGTTTTCTACAATGGACCCGCATTGGAAATTTAATATTAAAAATAACTAATTTGTTCTCTGGTTATATAAAAGTGAAAATGAAACAAAGTATTCGTAACACGTAACTCGTACGACCTCCTACAACTCAACTTACACATTCCATCCCATATTCGTTTTAAGATACTTTTCAAGACAAAAATAAAACCTTTTTTTCTAGCTAAATGAAAAAAAATAAAATTCCAAATTTGGAGAAACACACAAAAACGTTCTTTTAAAGACCTTTCAAACCTACTAAAAAAGTAAAATTGAATAACTGTATCAGGAGTTATGTGAAAATGAAAGTTAGCGGTCGGGGTGAACCATCGAAAATTCGGGCCCTGTATATTAACAAGCCGTTTTAGTAGGTGCGTCCTCTATACAGAATTAAATGAGGCGGAGACATTTGGGTTTTGCAAATATTTGTAAAACTTTATATGAATATAATTAATTATTAACACAATACTGTACGGTCTTGTCCAAAAACACAAGTTAAAATAATTTGAATCAATTTTTTTTGTATGGCAGAATATTGTAGATTTTAAAATATTTTTTCAAAAGACGTAGTATAAACATATTTGCCCAGTAAGAAGGCTTGAATTAAAAAGAAATACGAAATTCCGATTTCAGCGTAAACATGAACATTTTTCTGTCCTATTCTTTCTTCAAACGACCTCTAATTTGAAAGAGAGTAATACATGTTTCAGAAAGTTAATTCCCTGCAGTTTCCATAGCGACGGCAACGACTCTATGAATAATTTTTGGTTCCCGAAGCAGGAAAAAATTTACATTTATTTAATTCCTTGCAGTTCCTTAACAAACCATCTATAATCAATTGTTTTTAATTTCAAAGAGTAGGATACATTTCCAATTAAATTAATTCTATCCATTTCTTCTAGAAAATAAGTATATTGAATTGTCTTGAATTCTGTGAAGTAGAATTTATTTTTAATTGATTTAATTCCCACTCGTAAATTCATAAAATATAGGTTAGAAAATATTTTAAATACTTTTTTATGGATTATAAGTTTAGAAGTTTCATTTTTTGTGAATAAATATAATATACTTTCTAATTGTATAAGCTGTAAATAAAGTGAAAGACGAAAAATAAATACGCATGAAGTAATAATAACAAATTAATAATTTGGTGAAACCCAAGATAAAAACAAAACAAAAATAAATTGATAATACTAAGTGGATACATAATTTAGTCGATAATCAATAATTGGATAATAATTACGCCATACAGGTATTCAAATCAATTACATTTTTTAATCCCGATCCGTCCAAGCCTTTTTACTGGGTGGGTCTATGTTTTAGGTTAAGTTAGTATATTTATGTAGTACAATATTATACTTTCTATTTTAAATGCATATTTAAAAAAAATGTGGGTTTATGTTTTTGGGACTAAATTGTATTATCTTCTTGAAGAACAGCCTTTTTAAATTTTGAATTTATATTTTGAAACTGTCGCGGCGGCCGCGAATTATTTTTGTAATATAGAGATATAACTTTCTACATTTTCATGTCAGAAAAGTGTGTTGAAAAAAAATTTACAACCACAAAAGTAGAGTTTTTAGCATCTCAATTTCTCAATTTACTTTCCATAAAATAAAATATTTTTGAAATAAACTGACCAAATGTGTATATCAAAAACATTATCTAAGAAAAAGACTAATTCATTATATACATATACAATTATTAATTGTTTGAATATATTCATAAGTCTTGTATTATGTAACTTTGTAACTTTTGATATCTAAAAAAGTGCGCTTAAAAAATGTTTACAATTTAAAGATTAAAATTTGTAAAGCTTAAAAGAAAAATTTATTTTACTAATATTTTGCATCTTATATTAACTAAATCCATTAACGTACGTCTTAAATAAATAGATTTGACTAGCTTTTATACTGTTGTGTTATTATATTGCGATATTGAATTCTAGATATTTCTAAATGTAAGACATTTCACGACTTGCTCTTTGTTGTTATATCAAAGTCGAGAATAGGGTTAAATCAAATGTATCCGACACCCCAACTGCCGCATGTCCAATAACGACTACGTAGCACGATTTCCTAAAACAGCGTTCTCTAAAGCTTACATTACAGTAGTTTAAAATCACTCAATGCCTCAAATTTAATTCGTACGAAAAGTTTCAACATTCTTTCCTGAATTTTTCTAAAAAAATTATTAAACTTTTTAAAATCAATATCCAATTTAAACCGTACGAAACTTTCTTGAGTTCCTCCCGAGTTCTTATGCATTATATAGTGCAAAGGACAGAGCCAGGCAAGCATACAAAAAAATTCTTCCAAAGGGAATCAAATGTTGAGACAGCCATTTGAAAGCACAAAATGAAAAAACAAAAAAAAATGAAACCGTTAGCCATTATATTGGGTGAAAAAGAAGGGGTAATGTCCATTTTTGTTTTAAGCATTATTCTCTATTTATATCATTAGAAAAAATCTGGAAAAATTCAAAGAACTTGCTTCAATCATTCTCAACGTGCATGATTTTTTCAAAAAAAGTTGGCGGGAAATTCAAACACAAACAAATTTTCCAAAAAATATTTTTTTGTATAATAAAACTCAAGTGCTAGCTCAGTTTTTTTAAACACAGAATAAGCATCCGCAGGAATATCATTGTGATTTTTTTCAAATTTCCCCCGGGGCTTTGAAACAGTAATCAAGGAATAATTTGCACGCAATAACCTTTAATTTTGGTACCCATAACCTTCTTTGATTGTGCCTGGATAATGCCCCAAAAATGAAAAATAGCGGTTTTCTATCAAATTCACGCTAAAGACTGCAGTTTTTGGAATTTTTTCAACGTGAATGATTTTTAATCGATAAGCGACGAATTTTCAAGTACTTTGCAAATCATTTTTTTTAAACAATTGTTATTTGTTGAAAGAATTTTTCTCTCCCATTAAGTCGTGAAAAGTTATTTTCTTTTAAGATCAATTATAGAAAGATCATGCATGTCAAGTGTTGTAGTTCTTCTAAACAATTGTCATTGGTTAAATTTTTTTCCCCTTAAAATCGAAAAAAGTTATTATTTTCTGTAAATAATGACACAGTTAAACAATGTTGAGACCAACATATTTTAAAGGTATA
Source organism: Druon quercuslanigerum (assembly GCA_010014905.2). Lineage (NCBI taxonomy): Eukaryota > Metazoa > Arthropoda > Insecta > Hymenoptera > Cynipidae > Druon > Druon quercuslanigerum. The sequence continues at coordinate 11,492 of JAAAKG020132555.1, forward strand.
TTTTGATTTTTTAAACAAATTATCATTGTTTGAATAATATAGGATATATGTTATGAGATAAGGAAATAATGAATATTAAGCGACATGGTGCAAGAGATTCTAAAAATCTAGACTTTTCTTCACCTCCCCTATAAACAGATCCAAGTGAATGGTTATTAGTTGTTTAAATAATTACAATTTATCTTGAGCCGGAAAATTGCCCTTAAAGTTCGTTAATTCTATCATTAATTGCAGAAAAGTGAAGGAAATTGTTTGAAAAATTGCTAAATTTCCTTTAGAAAAAAATATTGGTCTCAGCATCCATTAAATGTGTTACTAATTGCAGAAATAATAACTTTCACGACTTACAGCTAAAAAAGTTGTTTAAGAAATTGCTAAATGTCCTTTAGAAAAGGATATTGCTCTTAGCATCCGTTAATTGTAATATTAATACCAAAAAATAATTATTTTTTCTCGCTTTACAAAAGAAAAAAACTGTGTAAACAAATGCAACTCATTTTAATAGTTTCCAAATATCTTTTAAAGCATATTGCTCTTAACATTTTTTAATTGTGTCAGTATTTCCAAATAATAATAACTTTTTCGATTTTAGGGAGAAAAAATTGTTTTAAAAAATAAACATTCACCAACTTTGAATAATTTATCCCGAATGATAACAACTTTTTACGACTTACAGGACGAGGAAAATTGTTTAAAGAATTAAAAATTATTTTTAAAATACATAGAATCTCATCACTTATCGACTGAAAATAATTCACGTTGAAAGAATTCCAAAAATACCGTGTTTAGCATGATTCTGATAGA
>JAAAKG020132556.1:0-14468 GCA_010014905.2 Druon quercuslanigerum
AGACAAGGATGCGTTATGTCTTCATGGCTATTTATATTATTTATGGCCAAGTGTTTAAGAATAGCTCTTTTCGACGAGGAAGGTGTGGATCTCGAAACAGTAAGGGTACGTGGGTTAGCGTTCGCAGATGATAAGGTTGTCATGACAGAATCTATCGAAGACTTGCAAAGAATGTTGAATGAATTGAATACAAGCATGAAGAGCATGGGTCTAAAAATTAACGTAAATAAAAAAAAAACTATGGTATTAGAAAGAACGAGTGAGAGAAACAAAATGCAACATTGTATTAAATGACGAGAGAATTGAACAAGTTGAGAAATTCGTATACCTTGGTAGATTATTTACTAGGGACGGGAAGATAGATAAGGAGGTAGATAGACGCATAAACGAAGGTAAGAACGTTATTGGTAGAGCAGGCCCCCTTATCAGAAGTAAAAATATATTAAATAAGGCTAAAAATGGCAATACATAATTATATATTTGTACCGACATGATGAGAGAATGAAGAATGAACGTCTAACGAAACAAGTGTATTAAGGTAAAGTAAATGACTGTGTGCCCAGAGGCAGACCGCGGAAAGAATGGTTAGAAAGTGTGAATGAAACCCTAGTTAGAAGGGACATAAGAAGCCATAGAAACACGAGATCCTGCATGAAAAAATGCATGGACGTTAAAGATACTATAGAAGTATGCCTGGACAGAAAAGTATGGCGGAAAATAGTTAATAAGAAGAATGTCAGTAGAGTGAATGACGCCTGAAACAAAAGACAGTGAGGAAACTCACAAGACGACTTTGTGAGGATCTTCAGTTGGGGTGATGGCCAGAGAGATTGATCAGCAACCTTGATCGGAGCAGTGTTGCGAAATGAACGTGTTTTTTAAATAAATAACACGAGAATTCTAGATCAATCTAAAAATTCTATAACCCCTTCCTCACACTACTATATATATAAAGGTTAAGTTAGACGTAGTTACCTCAGCGAATGTATCTTCCTACAGTGTTATGTATACCAATACTAATAAGGATAATGGTAATGTGCGGCTTTGCATGATAAATTATGCAGTATAATTTGACGTTGATTCGCGACGAGTTTACGAACTTGTTCTTTTCGTATTTTTGTCCGTCTCATTCTTGTCGAATGACTCATAATTTTTAGTATAAACTTGAGCAAATTTCAGAATTCTCTCTTTCAAAATGTGAAAGAATGATTTCAATTTTTAATGTACATAACCGATTTCCCTAAATCATAAAAGATTATATTAAACTGCAATATCGGTTTTAACGTATTTTGTAACTAAATTTTTATGATTGAATTAGTGCAATCCACTATTGGAAATAGTGTAATCCACTTTCCGAAATAGTGAAATCTTCTAATTGAATTAGTGAAACCGTAAAACCACTATTTGAAATCGTGTATTTCACTATTTCATAGTGGCCAACTTTTCTTAAATTGAAATAGCGAAAATTCACTATGAAATAGTGAAATTTACAATTTCAGATTTACAGAGAACATTGTTGAAACTGTTAAATAAGGCTCTTCTTTGCTTTTTATGGCACAATAAAATTATATTCGTGACAGAAAAAAAATTGAATTATTTATAATATATTTTCACAAAAATCTCGAAATTAACTAGAAATGGAAAAATGTGACAAAGATTTTTCTATGACTTTTTTCGTATCTTGTGTCATTTTAGAAAAAAAACTGAATTTTCGTTTTTCAGATCTAGAAAAAAAAGAAAAAAAGTGTGGAATTTTGAATAATTTGACTTCCAATATTTTCATGAAAAACAGCTATCATTTTGTCACTTTTGAACTTTCTTTGAAATTTTATAACACATTTGAAAGAAGACAAGAATATACTATATCAGAATCAGCAAGAAGAAAGATAAAATTCAAACACTCATAACTTTTGTAACAAAAATCTTTCCAGAAATCGATAAGATACGTATCATCTCCTACTTAAAAAAAAACATTTGAGTGACGCATAATTCTGTGACTTCATCATAGACTGCCTGCGTGATTTGAAAATAATTACGTCAACAAAATTAATTTACAACGTGGGAAAGTCCCACAAAGAGTCAGGATATTCCGTATCATAATAATCTATGATTCATTGATATTAATGCATTTTCATAACATATTGCTAACATAAAGTGGGTTCCATACAGTCCGCCGGGCCTCGAGAACGCCACTGGTTACATTAGTCAAAAATGCGTACATTTACTTCATTCAGCACTTTATTTATAATTTTTAATAGTGAAAATATAACAACTTAGAAGAAAATTAATAAAGTGGTTCACTGGCCACATAATTGTGAATACATACACACATCAATATCTGCTTACAATAATAGACGTATGTTTTAGTATTGAATAAATTTGCATATACATTAATTTATGTAAATTTCTCAGAATGCCTTACAATCTAACAAAAGCATATGATATCCTATAATTTTCTTTGAAACCCCATACAATCCTTTAAAATTACTCCAAAAACTGAAAAATTTCATTGTTGTTTCAAATCCGTCATAAGTATATAAGCTATAACCATTTTTGAAAGCCCGTGAAATCCTATATAATGTTTCTTAATATCATTTGAAATCCTGGAAAACCCTCGATATTTTGAGAAGTAACTTAAAATCTTGTGAAGTCCTTCATAATATTTTGAAATATTTCGACGATCGTTAGAATCGTTTAAAATATTTTGGGGTCTCAATAAATTTCTTGAAACTAACACAAACTTTTAGTCGCCTAAAACTAATTAAAATTCATCAATTGTTTGTAAAATCAATAAAAATTCTTTAAATAACCATCATATCTCAAAATATTTTTGAAAATACCTTGAAATGTTTTAAAGAGACTTTAAATCCTTTTGGAAGAGCTGCGAAATTTCATAAATATTTAGTTATATCACTTTTTTTAGATAGATAAAAGGTGGATGAAGGGATCTAGATAACCAACATTTTATAAAAAAAGGGTTTATTGCATACAATTTTGTTTGAAAATCAAATACGCGTTTTGCTCAAAGGATTGTCTTATAATCTAATTACAATTAAAATAGTAATAAAAAACTTTTAAATTCAAACTTTAGTGAATATTTTGAAATACTTAAAAAAATCTGATAAACTGTAAGATTGATTGTCTCGGAACAGAATAACTTTTCTGCTTTAAGGATTATTTTTCATTCATCATCCCTATATCTCGAAAGAAAGTGTTTATATTTGTGAAACATTAAAAATTCAAACTTTAATCGCTTACGAAAACCCACATTTAAAACGTGTGAAATTCTATCCTCAAAATATTGCGACGATTTACTCGGAATTTGCCAACTTTTTTACTTAAAAACTTTTTACCTGCATTCAGAAATTTAATATCTGACGAATAAGTTTTTATTTTTGACTTAAGCTACAAATTGCATTTTTCATCTCATACTGCAGCCAAGCCATTCGCAACTGCCCCCTTTAAATAAAAAATTACAATTTTAAAATAATGTTCTATAAAAAATGACATCTGTCAGTTATACTCAATAATCTGTCAAACAATTATGGCATCCCAAATTTCGCAAAGTAAATCAGAAATGTAACTTTAATTTTTCAATAGCACATTCCATCATAAAAGCAATAGCAGGTACAACAATCAAAATGGTTTAAAAACATAAAGTAGAGCACAACGAATCAAAAAACTCTGAAAGAAAAAAACTCGATCATATTGAAGATGAGAAGAGGACTGAGAGGTTAAACGCAATCAGCAAAAAGAAAGAAGAAAGGATGGTTGAGGTAAAACGTGACTTGGAGGAGAAACTCAGAAGGAGACTGATTGTAAAGAATTCAGATTTGAAAAAGGAGGCGAAAGAACAAGAGAGGGAGCTCATAAATGAAAAGAAATCCCTCAGTGAGAAGCAAATAGTTCAAGTACAGTAATTAAAGTTATTGTTTTAAATATTTTTTTGTCATTTTTTGGATATTATGAAACTCCTCCCCTTTTCTTAGATTTTTCCCTATAATATTCAATAAAAAGTATAAGAACTGTAAATTGTATAATGTAAAAGCAAGATATAATGTAATCAGATTGAGGAGAGAAAAATTCCTCTAATATTCAATATTTTGAGGCGAAAGTTATAACAAATTAAGGAAAGAAGTGCCTTCCAAAAAAAATCCTACATTTTTCAGATTTGCCATGAAATAAAAGAAATTATTGAAGCAGGTATTGAAAAAGTAAATGCTACAAAAATAATTTTCGAGAAGATCACATTTGATGGAAAGGACAAGATCACTATCACATGGTTGGCTGGGGAAGAAAAAGTGTACTGCTTGGAGCTGCTTTCGAAAAGATAATAGGAAAGCATATGAATAAAGGATTCTTAGTAGTACCTAAAAAAACAATTTCTGATATGTGGAATCATTTGTCCTGGTATCCTAAACTTGATACAAAAATCTCATATTTTGAGGTGGGCGACGAGGGTCAACCAAATGAAAAAAAAGTGGCTAATAAAAAGATAGCAGAGTATTGTAAGAAGCTGAACAAAAAAGACATTCTGGTGGTTATTCTTTCCGAAGGTACCGACGATCTCCTTTGTTTGCCGAAGGGCAATATTGGTATCCAAGAGAAGATTCATTTGTTAGAGATACTGAAAGCTGCGAAAGTCAGTAGAAAAGAAATTAATACCATAAGGAAGAAACTGTCTCAGATAAGAGGTCATTTAGGAAGCACACTATGTGCAATCAATCTCAAAAGTTGCCTATATTTAAAATGATTTATAAAATCGACAAAAAATATCTATTATTAATTTTTCTAAATAATGACGGAGGCTTCTAAGCACACTTCAAGAAAAATTATTCAGTTTAAAATTGTTTATGTAACAGTAGTTATTTAAAGGATTAGTTTTTTCTTTCTCCTCTAGGAAAATTTACAATTTTTATTTAATCCTAATGATCAAGGCCTCATTTTATTCTTCGAAGGATTCTCTAAATTTCTATTTGGATTAATTTTATTTAAAACAAATAATTGAGAAATCATACAGTTATTATTGTTATAAGCAATCATAATTTAAAATTTAATTAACACCCCTCAAAGAGAATTGTAGAAAATCCTTCAAAGAATATAATGAGGCCTTGACCATTAGGAATAAATAAGAATTGTAACCTTTCCTTAGAAAGAAAGCCATTTCTAAAACTCTAAATAACTACTGTTAAATAAACAATTTCAACCTAAATTATTTTTTCTAAAGCACACTTAGAAGCTTCCGTCAAGATTTCGGGAAATCAATAATAGATCTTTTTTTTTATTTCATAAATCAATTTAAAGATTGGCGACTTTTGAGATGGATTGTACGTAGTGTAACATCCTTAAATATAAGAATAAACATTATTTTGAAAAATTTTATTTTATATTTATTAGAAAATTTCGTTTAATGGGATTAAATTGAAGCTATTACGCTAAAAATAATATTTAAATAATAATAAAAATATATATTTCCTCCTTTTGTATACTCTTGTGAGTTTTTATAATTTTTACGTTCCCAGTTGTGTTTGTACATGTAAATTCAGTCTTAAGACTACATTATAATGTATTTTCAAACTATTTATCTACTTTACATGCTCAACATTAACTAATCAGATATCATCCTTTAATCTAAGGTACCTTTCCCAATCTCTACCCTTCTCTATTGCATTTTTTTCGAAGTCTTTTGCAAACCCACACAGGTCGGGCTTCGGTTTTTTATTAACGCTTTGAATGAAATTATTTTGAAATTCTTTTTTTGTCTATCCAGCTACCCACTCTGCTACTCCCTCAATCAATTTGATGTTTAAAATCTCGTTCACGCCATTCCATTTTTATAAATAGTCCATATCTTCAACCTCTTCGTTGAAGATTCTGCAACCCTTGTATCCCTTGTTCCCAGCTTTCCTTGAATTTCCACATATTAGCCTCGTTCATTGCTCTTTCATTGACCCATGTAAAATTTCATTCTTCGAGTATTCTTCTAGGTCCACGTTTTTTTCAGTTTCTTATATGCGCTACAATAAGTAGATTTGTCGATACGAGACCAGACAAACTGTATTTCTCGTTCGATTTTTTTCCACCAATGTTGCCAGGTTCTTTTAACTTCTTCCTAGATTTTCTCCATTCCAGATTATCTTGCAAATTTCTCCATCCCTTACTTCATACATTACCTTCTTGAGGGCCTTTCCACAAGTAAAAGTATTCTCGTTAAGTAAGCCTCTTATCTTATTTCTGAGGAAGATTTTCAGCTACCTGCTGTCATCCATCTACAAAATTTCTAAAATATGTCTACCCGCTCTCATTTTGGTATCAGATTCAAGGCTTTGTCTTCCAAATTCTCCTCCACAAATATTCAGAAGTAGTTATACTTAAGTCCATAATTATCTTTTTATATTTTCCCTGCAGTCTTCATATTTATTTACTTTGACCTAAACCCAAATCTCCACTACATTTATACATCCAGCTTTTATTAGAGTCTCCATTTGGTAAAGTCTTATTACCAGTTTTTCTAGACCAGCTCGCTTCATAACCCTCTACCCTGTGTTCCCCGCTCTTTGAGCTGTACCCACCAATTTCAATATATTTTTTTTACGAATACCGTCTGTAGAAAACCAAAACCTAAAGTATTTGACGCCATCAACAACTTCCAGTTGTTTAACATCAATTTTAGCCCCTTTAGTGTTTCTTTTACTCCCTTTTCGAAATACCAGCACCTTATATTTATTTACCTGTATTAATAGTTAATTTTTCTCAATGTTTGTTTTATGATTAGTATGTATATCAGTTTATTTTGTTTGTCTGATACTAGAGCTAAATCGTCTACAAATTTTATTCCAAAAACTTGACACCTCCAGTTCCTCCTACGTTTCTTCTCTCCCATTCTAAATCCATTTCCTCGATAAAGATACTGAATAAGGTTGTGCTTAGCGTAAATCCATTAAACGGCACAAAGCACTTTGTGACTATCTCCTCTTATTACTTTGTTTATGGTCCTTTATGGTCCCATTCCTAGTAGAAGTTTCTGCACCTGGGCTAAGTAAAATGGTCAATGAAAACGGAAAATTTGAATTTGTTGATTATCATATCATAGCAGGAATATCAGATGCTATGGAGGGTATGGCAAAGGCCGCCTTCCGATTGGGTTACGTTCCAGTCAAAGTGAAACCTTCTTGCTTGGGAACAGTACAGAAGATGAGTCGAGAGTATGCGAAATTTGCATCCCTAATGATCCTAGCAGTCGAAGGGAAGATATCAAAGCTTGAGTTATATAAGTCTATGATCGATAGTCCAATACTCTCTCTGTCAGAAGATAAAGTGAAGGATATTTTTCCTTCAAAGGAAAAATGGGGATTAGGTTTGTGTCTGCTGATGGGCGGACGACCTTTAGTCACTGTTACTGATGAGCATGGTTTAGGCGGTCCGAATCAAGAGCTTGCTTTGTACTTTTCTATGCATTGGTATTTAAGAGTCAGACAGTATCCAATTTTGAGCAATTACACTTTTGGTTTCTGGGAGGAAATTCTTCTGGTAACGATGGAAATACTGAAGTAGCTGGAGCGTATGGTTATGGTGATCTTGAAATTGACTAAGCAGGATCCAGAACACATAAAAACAAAGGTTTTTAAATTCTTACAATTTAATAGGCGTTGATAAACAATTATGACTGTAGATTCGCGTTAGGCGAGCTCCCCCATCACATTAAAAATCTATCACCCCTTGCGCTTTATCCCCATATCTGTATCGTTGAGTAAATACCAATCCTTAAAAGCTGTCTGATTTGTTACAAGTTTTGTTCAGAAATAAAAATTTTATATGTTGAGAACTCTGGATATGCATGTACGTGTTTCCATATAAATCAATTTTGACTGAATGTGTGATTGTCTAGAATTTATAGCTACTTATAAATTGAAACTGACTTATCAAATATGTTACATTGAATGTTAACATTTTTGTGGTAGTGCGGCTTTTTGTGGTAGTGTTTACTTTCTTTAGAATACTCTTATCAAGTTAAAATGGATTAATATTATTTGAAAGATAAGGAATCGATTACATAAAACGTACGGTTTACATGCATACTGTTTGAATGTGAATCAGTGAAATTTTCGCTATTTTAATCAATTCAGATTCTAAGTTTTAAACTAGTGGCTTTTTAGTTTTTCACTTAAACCCTAATAAATGACTTGCGAAACTTGTGTGAACTGTTTCGATAAAGCACAAAGTGTTTTTTTTAATGATACGGTATTTAACACTAACATTCTACTGAATTTTTAGATTTAACGTGTTTTTAACAATTAATATAGGAAGCTTTACAACTTGTGGAGAAGCTTGAAAATGACAAAATGAAACTATCAGCTATATTACCAGATAAAGTGCTTAGAAACAACAATACGAATTTCTTCTTTCTAAATATTAACGATGGTGAAGAACTACTGGAACTTGGAGACGGTTCTGGAAATACATCTACAAATATTCGAGACTTACACCTAATTCGGATAGTGCATTTTCAATGTAATTGTGATGGTTCCTGCTGTACGCACATTTCAGAAACTACTAATTCCAAAATTTGTAACGATAAAATTTTCCCAACACCTCAAGATAAAAATCAAGAGAGAAAATTGCAATATTGCCTCAAAACTGGTCCACCCAAAAAAATCGTTGAACTATTTTTTAAAACCTTGTACACATAATCAGATAAATACAATTTAGTTTGCCTTGTAGAGTACTATACACTTCTTATAATGCAAAGCATTTTCATAAAATCTCCATTGCTGGTTTGCTTCGTCTCGTTTTAAATTTCCGCATTACTATCCTAGCGGAAATTAGATTCCCACTTGTGAAAGAACTTCATCTCTTGCTTGGCGATATTTCAGAGAGGAAACCAAGAAAAGATGTTTTATTTTCATATTTAGAGTAAAATACATCTTTCGATTCTAGCGTTTAGAAAGTCTGATTCTTTGAATATTATCCGCGAAGCATCTTGAAATTTTGATCGAGTCAACCGAAATATCAGAGGTATTATGCATTCTGATATCAAGCTATAGTAAATTTCTTATTGTAAGAGAAATTAAACTTCTTTGAGAGTGCTAAAATTATAAGTTCTAAACGGTATTCCTGATTATGTTTTTCTTTCGAAATGTATATTAGAATTCAAAACATTTATAATAAAAACGACTATTCATTTTGTGTTTAAATTTTATCTCTTAAACAATTGTCACTCTTCAATGCCATTTGGCAATTTCCAAGCATTTGTTAAAAAGCTGTGGCTATTTGTCCAGCTTTTTCGGACGAATACAGAAAATCTTTTAGTCTTGATTGTTGGAGAGGAGGAGGGGATCTATCCGTCTGGCCTGGGCTATTATTCGAAAAAGCTGTTCTATTGTAGATTGTCTGAGTAACTTTTCCAATTAACCTTAAAATTGTAATTTTCAGGTATATTCACGGACGCATTTGTAGTATCTCTCTTAGTTCTCTCTTTAACCATTTTCCCTTTCCAATGTTCCTTTCCCCTTTCTCATTCCCCTTTCCTTTTCACTTTTACTTTTTCAGTCGTTCCCCTTTCTCGTTTCCCGCTTCCTTTTTCTTCATTTTCTTTTCCATTTCCCATTTCCCCTTTACCGTTTCCCTTCCGCTTTATCCCTTTCTCATTTTCCCCTTACATCTTCCTCTCCCCTTTCCCAACCCCCTTTACATATTTTCTTTTCCCTTTTCACTTTTCCTTTCCTTGTTCCCTGTCCTGATTTACCGTTTCCCCTTTCCCTTTCCACCATTTCACCCTCCCCCCTTTCTTCATTTTCCCGCTCCCTTCATCCTTTTTCTTTTCCCAATTATCCCGTTTCCCCTTTTATTTTTCCTTTTTGCCATTCATGGCTTTTCCTTTCTCCTTTCCCCTTTCCCTTCTCACCCTTTTGCTTTTCATCGTTTCCCTTCAACCTTTTTCGCTTTTTCCCATTTTCCCCATTTCCATTTTTCTATTCCCCTTTCCATTTTCACGCCTTCCCTTTGTCTCATTTCCTCCTTCTCTTTTCCTTTTCCCTATTCCCTTTTACCCTTTGACTTTTCACCTTTTCGCATTTACCCCTTCTCTATTTTCCTGTCCCCTTTACCTTTGTTCTTTTTTCTATTCTTTGCTTTCCCCTTTTTTTATCTTTTTATACAATACAATACTTCTATGTCTCGCGAACTTTTTTTGTTATACAAAAAAAGATTTTCTAAACGTTTAAAACGATTTTTGTGAAATTATAGAAAAGTCATTAAATAAATACACAGTGAGTCTCAACGAAGTTCAACCTACAATTCTATAGTCTCTTAATGATGCTTTGTGGTAAATAAGTATGTGATGATATACAGACAATTTAAGCACAGCATTAAAATAATGTTTGGATACTATTATCAGCATCAATACTGATTTTACTTGGTCAGATATTGTGGGAATTTTTGGTTACTCCTTGAAAATAAAAATAATATTATGTTAAATTATTAGTAATATTACATTAAAGTTATGAACGAATGGTAGATTTAAATGTTTGTATATTAAGTAATCTAATTTTTCAAACAATGCTTGAACATACTTTTTCAACTCAGTGAAAGCTATTTCATGAAAAATTCCTAAAATAACTGAAACGCTTAGTAAAATCATTAGGATAATTTCCCAAAATTATATTCAGAACAATTCACTAAACACTCTAAGATTTACCGGCATCTTTACGGAATTTTTCTGAAGTTAAATTGGGGGAAATTCACAAAATACATATCAAATTTACTGAAATTATTACGAATTTTTGTCGAAGTGATATTTTCTGGAATATCCCCAAAATACCTTAGAAATTTACCGAACTTTGTAGGGAATGTTCTTAACATTATTTCGAGGAAAATATTTTTGCAGTGATCCATTTTTGTGAAAAATACCTATTGACATCACAAAACCGGGCTTGGCTGAGGCTGACCGCGAGCAATTACCTAATAGTGTAAGGAGGAAGACCTTCAGTTGATACTAAATTTTTTTTAAAATGAATATGATGAGGCGATACTAACAGATATCCGCGAGAGTTGAAATCATCAGAGTACGCAGCATAATTTGGATCAACCACAATTGCCTCTGCCTGCCACCCCAATTATAGCATAATCACTCACCCGGCAAGTGTATATGTGTATTTTGCTCGACTGCCATACGTTTGTTACGAATTGAATAAGCTCCAACGTGTATAATACACGATCCTATGCCGCGAATTAAATTAGACCTACGTTTTCGCAGGGAATTTCAACGGAAAGGATTATCCCACTCTGGACTCGTGCCGAGTTTAGTGAAGGTAATGCGTTGATTACAATTCCAAATGGCCAAAAATTACGAATCCGTATTACCAAGTCAATTCTCAATGTTAAAATGAACCTCCCCAGTGTTTAAATTCTATTCATTTAAACTACGAATTATCTGAATTAATTACTAATTGCCAAAGTAAAACTCTCATCAGGATAGAATGGCAACAATTTAAATATTGAGTGGATGAATTTAATTTTACTTTTCATCAAACCTAATTTAAGTTCTTTTATAAAACAATTTATACCCGAAAAAATTCAATCTTGCTGACATTTTATAGGGCAACTAATTTTATAATAGTTATCCAATAATAATGATACTAATATTTCATGTGCAAAGAAAAAGCGCACATTGACTGGAAATTCCAGGCTTGAAAGCAGTATCAGAATTGTTCAGAGGCACAAACTTAGGCTTTAATAATACGACGACGACGACGAGAAACTCCGTCGCCGAAGAATTCGGCCATAAAGTTCACATTGTTTTACTTTACTCATACATACTCTCTTCTATGTACAACCTTGTGCTACATTGCAAAAATCCCTAAAGAGGAAAAAAGCCTTCTGCAGTTAAATTTACAATGCAAATAGGACATCTACTAAAAAAGCAAGGAAGCCCAGCTCGAATGGGCGACATATTTTTATTCTGTTTTACGGTCATTTTTTCCTTAGACCGTGACAAAATACATAAACTACAAGAGGCCTAAGATTTCCATTCAAAAGCGCTTTATGATAGATTTCTGTGGTTCTACATAGCTGGTGTTCAAGGCAGCGCAGAAAGCGTAATAAAAAGAGATAAGTTAAAAGAAAACTTAGAATATTGCGCTTAGATAAAATAAGATATGGGAAATAATAAATGTGAAATCTATTAATTGATAAAGTACATTGGTTGAAACCTAAATTTAAAAACTATATATATATATTTAAACAAAGATTTATTGTCTGTTATATTTATATATTTTAAAAATAAGTTAAAAATTTTTATTGTAACGTGGCCTTTCTGAAAATATGTCTAGTAGGAGACTTAAGGTGGCATACCTCAACATTTGGTAAAATCAATCTTGCATGATTTTTTTTTGTTATTATGAAAAGGTTATCAATTGAAGATTGAGAAAGAAAAACACTTTAGTAGATTTTTAAAAAAATTTTATTTTTTCCATTACAGCTTCTTACACGCTATAATTTATAGCATCAAATCTCAAATTACACAGCCACGCAAAAAATCTTTTTTCGGGTCTGGAGGTCAGACCATGTTTACTATATGTTTTTAGGGACACTGAATCCGAATCCGAGGTCCAAAAAACTCTTGCACATCAGGGTTCTGACATAAAAATAATAACACATATAATAAACATGGTCTGACCCCCAGTCTTGAAAAAAAAAACAAATTTAATGAGGTTTTTTGAGGCTATGTCAGAACCCTGACCTGCTGGGGGTTTTTTGGGCCTCATATTCGGATTCAGCGACTCTAAAAACATATAGTAAACATGGTCTGACCTCCAGACTCGGAAAATTTTTTTGTTTTGAGGCTTATGTTATCTATTCTATATCGCTGATACAACTGCTTATTATAAGACGTTCATCAAATTTTTTACTTATTTACTTATTTATGATAAATTTCCTTCAATCAAATTAATATCCACCGGCTGAATTACAATTATTTGAGCGATAGGAACTTCAAGCCGATACTCGTTTTTTTACAGGTAATCACGAAATCAATAATTTTACTGAATAAATAATTCAATTACATTGTTTGCAAAATTAAAAACCTAATTAAATTAAATAACAAGAAACAAAAGATTCCTATAATTAAACAAAATCAAAGAAAAATGTCAAAATTAAGTTGGTCTAGCAACACGCAATATTACAATCCGAAATTTCACACATTATCAGATTGTTTTATTTATTATTAAATAAAGCTTTAGAAAAGTAAATTAATAGATATTCTGAAATAACACTGAAATTGAATTAATCGCAATTACATAAAATACAATAATTTTTAAACTAATTTAAAAAAAAATAATTTTCTATTATTAAAAAAGTGTTTGAATCTTAATTATATATTTTCACCCTTTTGCAATTAATTTTGTTGTTGTAAATGCTTTCTCATTACTGAGGTTAAGTGATTCACAAATTCGGCTCCTTGCATATACACAAGGGTATTTTATTATTTATAGACATAATTTTAGCTGAAAATCTTGACAAATATTTCATTGTCCTACAAAAATATCACCATTGTTCCAGAACTTCGAATAGTTAAACTACAAAAATTGTGATGTGCAATTTGTTTAAAATTAATAATTAATGTTATAATAACTATTACTTTTTTATTTCATGGGGTAAAATAAATTACCAAAATGTTGCAAGCACAGACAGTTCTGGTGCTATGATAAAACTTTGTTGAAAAATTTTGTTCAAACAAATATTTGTTCGAATTAATCAACTGCAGATTTTTTTATGTAACCCTCATCACTTATACCTCTGAAAAATGACATATTACTAATATGGGCACAAATTGACCCCAGCTGACTTTGAAACGTTGTCGTACTGATTGTATGCATGGTTTAAATGTGAGAAAATTCAGAGACGCTATTTAATATATAGAAATTAGATTCTGATTGTTTATTAATTTTTCATTTTAAAAAATCATAATAATAATAAATAATAAATAAAAATAATAAATTTATGTCTAAAATTGATTTTGGGTACTCTTCCTATACCGTGTATTAATAAAAATATTCGTACAGGTTAGTCTGGTTCAAAACGTATAATTATTTTGAAGTTCGTACGGGAGGTATAATTTAGACAAAAAATTAATAAACCTCTCATAATAAACTCAATATTTTGATCTACCTTTATTCATATAAAAGTGTGTCTAATCAGTATAACATTTTTTATCTAAAAGAGCAGTATAATAAATTAAGAAACTGCAACAATTGTATTTTTACTCTTTGCCCACACATTAGACGCTGGCACGATGGACATGATATTGTGACTGAAAATGTTAAAAAAATATCAAATTGTTGGTCATGAAATAATTCGTATATGTATGTTCCGTTTAGTTACACTTACACATTAGCTGCAATTGCTGCACAAAAAACTCGTCCTACTAAGGAAGATGCCATTATTATTGACTCAATTGAAGGTTTGACAAA
>JAAAKG020132557.1:0-14468 GCA_010014905.2 Druon quercuslanigerum
GCAAATTTTCAGATTAGCACCCGATCCCGGCGAAATCCTGCGGTTGTCCTTATGACAAATAGTTTAATTATATATATCCCTCTTTGTCGCAATGCTCTAGAAGGTTCTAAGTTATTATCGACACATCTACACATGTTTTGATATATAAAGTGTTTTGCAGAGGCGTAAAAATATAATATGCCATAGAAAATAACCTTGAAATTATTTACGAAAAAATTTTGTTCAGAAATTGCGCAGTAGAAATTTGATGACATCATTAAGATTATTTTGGAAACATTCTAAATATTCACGTTATCACAGTATACATTTTTAATGTTTAATTCACAGTTGCCTGGCATTAGATTTTAATACTGCTAAATTATTTTGTCATTCATTCATGATGCTTTATAACGATTCGTACGGTGAAAAATATGTATCTAAGTGATTTATTTTGTAACTGCTAGCAAGAGCTTTCAAATCATATGTTCTTTATCTCAAATAGTTGATTCAATATTATTACAGAAACGTACTAGATCTCAATTGCTAATAGTTTACTTGACATCCTAGCTATATCAATATAAAATTCTAAATCTGTTACAGTGATCCACTGTATGTTAAAGGACATGTTAAGAATCTTTTGTTATTTTTCAATTTGACTCAATTTCAAAGCCTTTTGCAAGGTTACAAATTTTACAAAATTATTTTTGAATTAAAACATTATTTAAATACGTCTCTCTCTCTCTCTCTCTCTCTCTCTCCATCTCTCCATCTCTTTTTCTCTCTACCGTATGAATGCTGCATATATTTTATTGTCCTTGTCTAGTAACATATCTTCCTCTTTGTCTAATTATTCTACAACCTTTTACATTATAATCGACACGTGTGGATATAATTTTTTAACATCCCTTGTCGAGAGGTTGACGACAAAAGAATGAATATCAAGCTTTGTCGCTTGACTACGGAAGCGAACTTTTGCGAGCTGTAAAAGAAGCGATCTGTAGTGAAAGAAAGCAGTGACTAATGAAATGTGTGCAGCCTTAGACTGCCGATGTGTGAATGCTTCTAAAACGTTAAAACGTGTGTGGCTGTTACACCTAGTCCTCGGTCGCTCGCTACTTGATACCAGAATAAAGCGAGCCCTGAACATTTGACTTACCATAAGGAATTATTTTATTATGATTTTAGATACCTTTCTTTCTTTCGATTAACTTTAAATATTTTTTATTATACTTATAATTTTCAGTAAGATTCTAGACTGCAGAATTGTTCACAAATGATTCACGCAATAATAAATATTAAAAAATGGATGCGATATGTAGCTCTCCATATGAAATGTCACCTGTACACCAGAATCTTTTTATCGCATTAAACGAATTTTTTATCTATAAGGAAGCAATATTAGTATTTAACAATATTCTGGAAGTCAACCACACAT
This sequence comes from Druon quercuslanigerum, assembly GCA_010014905.2. Classification (NCBI taxonomy): domain Eukaryota; kingdom Metazoa; phylum Arthropoda; class Insecta; order Hymenoptera; family Cynipidae; genus Druon; species Druon quercuslanigerum. The sequence goes on from JAAAKG020132557.1 coordinate 1,415, forward strand.
GCACACACACACACTGCGCGCGCACAGCTGCACAATATTATTCTGTGGTATAAGCTGTCGAATTTTCTCGAAGTCAGCATATATCTATATATCCAGGCTCCGTCATGTAAAAGTGGCTTAGGAGCTCTGGCTTAATAACCCTCTTATGTCTTATTTAGAAGGAAGCAATAAATCATTCTTGTTTTTCTCACTTAACCTTGACTCATGTATGTGATAACCTTAAACCTCGAAGCTTAGCTCGGACACGAACCACTACAGGAGGAAGCTTCTGGATGCCGGTAAGGTAGGAATTTATTGTTAGAAACCCCCCTATAGATCTACTATAGTTTACCTCATATTCAGTCAAAGTCCCTAAATTATCCTTTTTCCAAGATTTTGTCTCCATAGGTACCCTATTTGGAATCCACATATTAACTTGAACAAAAATTATATTAAGGACGATGCACCCGAAAGTTGCACAATTTAGTTCCATACATATTATGGTGCAAGGTTTGATCAATACTTAAAGATCGCGCGCTTATATCTGCTGGCGTACAATAGCTTTTGGTTGGTCCAGCAACATTCAATAAAATTAGCGATGGCATACCTGACCCTCCCAACGGCCGAACCTCCGTCTAGCAATTCCAAGATTCCAAACATTCTGACCAGCTAACCTAAAACAATGATATATCTTACGGTAAATAAACGTGTCATGACACGATTCACCAGTGTAAATTGCTTGTGAATCGTATTTGTATGAAGGAATGAAAATTTCAAGTAAGTTAAAATTAGAATTCCGAACGATTTAAATATTTTATATCCATTAATTGCAGTGTTTAATTTTATTTTGTATTAGATATTAAAATAACTTTACTTTAATTTTCTCGATACGTAATATAATTGTCGATACGGAACTTCAACAATCATTTTGTTTTTGTTTACGATATTACAAATCTCTCGTCAAAAATGATGTAATTTGTGCACGACATAATATAGATTATGCATTGTTGCATGTATATTTTTTATATACAGCAGAATCCAATTTATAAAAATGTTTAGGTTATGGCTCTTTTATACTCTCGTCATTAGGAATTCCTTTTTAAATTACAACGGCTTAGGCTTCATTTTTTTTCGTATTAATGAATTTAAAACAATGTTTTCTTCTTTTCTCGCTTCTGCGTATACATTAAATTTTCTGAGTTAAACGTTAAAGTCAACCTTCAATGTTTATTTAAAATCAACATAACATTAAAAAAAGGTTTTAATTTATTTGTGGAATATTTATTAGTTATATCTTTAAGTATTTCATTTTTTTTGTTTGTATTTTCGATCACTTTCATTTTTTTAAATTATGTTTCAGTCATTTTAAGCAGACTTACACATCAAATATGACAAGTAAAAACGTAAAGTTCAAAGACAGATGTTTATCGTTAACGGATACAAATTGCACTATAGTGTCAAAATGGGCCCTGAAACATCCCACAGTTTAATACCTTTGTCTCTGTTCGACTCGTCCGAATGCATCTTTTAAAACTGGAAAGGGGTTTTATAGGTTGCACCAACATGCCAAAACAAAACAGCACATCTCTAATTTATCAAATTTGAAACCAGGGCAAACAATGCTAATGGCGTCTTCTGTGCCTTCAGCTAGTTGTAGCTCCTTTCTATCGTCTTCGGGAAAGAAATAACTTTTTCAGGCCATGTTCCCTAATAGCCTCCTGGATAAATTTTCATTATCTCCTAGTAACGTACAGTATCTGATTACCGAAGCTTTAGGGCCTTATTTTCATAAGCAAATGCTAGATGATGTTCAGCATGTTAAGTGCTTTTTAAAAAAGAAATTTAAATAAGGATTCTGTCTAAGCATTTAGTTACTTACTTTTTAGGAAAATCAACATGTCAAATCATATTCGATTCTTTGAAAAAAGCATTAGATTTTAAACAGTTTGTCGTTTAAAAACGTATTTAAATTGGGATGTGATGGGCCCAATGCTAACAAGACCGTTTTTAGCTTAGGGTGAACTTCCGAAAATGGTGTAAGCCCTATTTTCTTCGGGCTTCGTATAGTAACGTATTTTCACGCACTGATTACGAATATGATAGTGAAAATGGCGTTAAATTGATTTTCATTGTGAAATCGTCAAATGGGTTTTTGCGTTCGTCTCAGTTAATATGCAAAATTTAAAAAAATGTTTTGAACAAGCGTTGTAGATCTCATCGAAATACACATTATTTGTTGCAGGCATTTTTTAATAGGAATGATAGTTTTCCAGAAAATCAGTGGTAAATCGATTTTCATTTTATGAAAAATGCATAAAATACACAAATGCATACGAGGTGTGGCTATTAATTAACCGAAATTATCCTGCTGCTAATATGTTGCACTCATGCCACGAAATGTCTGAGTCTGATTTTGTCACGTGATCGAAGCTTATGCAATATTGAAAGAAATGTACGGGAATGAATGCTTATCCTGCACACAAGTTTTTGAGTGGTTCAAACGGTTCAAAGAGGGACGTGAAACGACCAAATATGACCCTCATCCCGGACGGTCCACAACGTCAAAAACTGATCAAAACATTTAAAAATCGGTGAAATCATCCGCAAAGATCGTGGTCTAAGCATTCGAGTAGTTGCTGAAATCATAGGAATCAACAAGGAATGTGTCCGCCAGATTTTGCATGATTCCTTCAACATGCGGAAAGTTTGCGCAAAAATGGTTCCGAAACTCCTCACTTACGAGCAAAAGGAATCACGAATGAACATTTGCACTGACATTTTAAACAACATCGACATCGATCCAGACTTCTTGGAGACAGTGATCACTTGTGACGAATCGTGGTTTTTTATTTACGACCCCAAAACAAAACACCAATCCATGCATTGGAAGAGCCCGAACTCCCCAAAGACGAAAAAAGCCAAGATAAGCAAATCCAAATTCAAAGCAATAATGATTGTCTTTTTTTATATTCGAGGCATTGTTTACGTTCACTGGGTCCCTAAGGGTCAGACCATTAATCAGCATTATTACATCGATGTTCTTACTGTCCTTCGAGAGCGTGTGAGAAAACGATGACCCGATTTGTGGAAGACCAAATCATGGAAGCTTTACCAAAGCAGTGTCCCAACCCATTCTGCTTTGTCCGTGAAGGCGTTTTTCGCAAAATATGGCATCACTGTGTTGGACCATCCACCCTACTCACCCGACCTTGCCCCCTGTGATTTTTTTTATTTCCTAAAGTCAAGTCGGCGCTGAAGGGGACAAGATTTGAAAGTGTGGAAGCAGTTAAATCAAAAGCGATGGAGATTTTGAACCAGCTGACAGAAGTGGACTTCCAGCACTGCTTCGACCAATGGAAGATTCGTATGGAGCGGTGTTAAAATTGCCAAGGAGAGTACATTGAAGGTGAAAAAAATTCTACTGCAGTTGGTGACGAATAAAAAAAGTTATCACAGCAGTTCGGTTATTTAATAGCCACACCTCGTACATCCATTAGTTTCGGCTTGGTGCCCACTCACGCTCTTCACCGCCAGAAGGTTGGAGTATTTTGAAGAGTATATTTTTTTTAATTTTATTATTTTGTATATATGTGTTTTCTAGTATTTCAATATTTTTAATGTTATTTTAATTTTTGACTTTTTTGTTCCTTAGTATAATAAACAAAATGTTTATTTGTTTTTGCCAGGTTAGCAAATTTTTATGTTTTGTATCAACTGAAGGAAAGAATCAGTGTTCAGTTTTTTGACGCGACGCCGCTACAAAAATTCGGAAAGGTGTTCGGCTAAATTGTTTTTCTGAATTCCACCTCGAGATAAAAATCGACGCATCCAATGCCAGGAGGATTCAGCGTTGTGTGTGTGTGTGTGTGTGTGTGTCCCGGTATTGTTGTTCACAAATTCTTAGGAATGATTTACGGTATGGATTTCAGTACCGGTACCTACATGCTTTGTATTAAAGCTGTTAGAGTGTTTTTATCCCTTTTGTTGTCTGGAAAAATTTCTAAGCGATAATTATATGCATGTCCACGGTGAATCATTTCTAAGATCCATGAACCTTCTATAACACGCCCTTTTTCGTGCTTTCGACGACCGATCTTGCATTCGTTGATTACAACAATTTTGGCAATACCCACAATTTGACCTTCCTCCTAAAATGCTTGATCAAGAGCAATCATACCCACTTCTCTCCAATAGGAAAAATTATTTGAGACAGTTTCCGTGGATACTTCTTGATCCTCAATAATGCTAGTCTCTCGAATAGTTTGAGCAAAATAAAGTTCATAGTAAAGCTACCGGGAAAATGTGTCGGTACTTCACAATGATTTGGCAAACAAATTTATCTCATGATAGGTACCTTTCAACGGGACGCAATTGGTTTTTGTGTTTAGAGCAGTACCTTTCGCGTGGAATAAGTTCCATTTCGCGTAACCAATCAAGGGTTTTTTCTCAACTTTGAACAATTATGCTCAATTAAAAAATATTATATTTTTTATCCATAATTTTGATTGATTTAGACGTCAACGACGAGTAAAGAATGTTTGTAAATGATGCTGCTACAGGCAGAGGGTGGAATTTAAATATGTTGAGACAAGAAAGAGTTATGTCACTGCGAGTAATATTCTTTTCTAATTCCTCGCTGGAGCGCTACTCCTATTCCGAGTTCTTCGTCGCAGTGTGAGTAGCGCTACTCCCGCGTCGAGCTCTTCCTCATGGTGAGGGTAGCGCTACTTCCACTTCGAGTCCTTTTTCGGAGTGGCGGTAGCGCTACTCCCACTCTGAGATTCGGAGTGGGAATAGCTTTTAAGATTCCACTTTACCTTTCCATTTATCGTTCCCTTTACCATTCCTTTTACCATTTTCCTTTACTATTCCCTTTTCCCTTTCCCTTTAAATTCCCTTTACCTTTCCTTTCACCATTCCCTTTGTCATTTTTCTTTACAATTGTGTTTTTACAATAATTTCCATTCAGAATATGAGGAGCCATAGTTTGATTTTGCATATTAGCTGAGATAAACCCAAAAATTCATGATTTTTGGGTTAGTATACGGTAAGTATAAGGAACATTTTTTGAAATTTTGCATATAACCTGAGACAAGCGTAAAAAACCATGATTTTTTATGGTTCTTTTTATGGTTTCACCATGAAAATCAAATTTCCGCCAATTTATACTGATGGTATAAAGACACTATGAACCCTTTTCCTGCTCGCCTTGGTCACAAAAGAGTGATTGGCCATGTTTTGAACCCCTTTTCAACTCGCCCTTTAAAAAAACACGTACCAACGACTGATCACAGAAGTAACCGGAAATCGATTTATCTCTCATTTTCTCGGAAACTATTACTTGTAGCAAAAAAATTATTGAAACCAAACCTTTGTATTTTAATGCGATATACAACTTTTGTCTAAAACATTTTTTGAAATTTTGCATATTACCTGAATTAAACGCAAAAAACCATTATTTTTATGTGTTGTTTTTGTGATTTCACCATTAAAATCAAATTTGCGCCAATTTTTACTATTATATTCGTAATCAGTGCGTCAAAATACATAAGTATACGGAGCCCGAAGAAAATCGAACGTACACCCTTTTCGGAAGTTTCTCCTTAGTTTATTTCAAGAAAAACTAAAAAGACGAAAGTTCAAGCCATTAATTGACGCTCGCAATGCGTATCTCAAAGGCTGTTAAAACTTTTCAGTAGATCCTTCTGACTGCATAATAAAAATATACTATTACTTTCACCATTTTTGACTGTCTTCGGAAACAGATAATGTTCTGCTGCGAATGAAGTTTTTTTAGTTGTAATTGTCCGTTCTCATTTTCCTTTAAATGAATCTTATCCCATTCGAATAACTCCATCGCAGTTAGGATTGGATTCTGTGCTGAGCGCTGCAAGCTAGCTTTTGCCGCAAGTCAGTTCCGTCTGTCACATAATAAATTGTGTTAACAACTCGAGACCAAGTTTAATCCAGCCAAAGAAAGGATAATCCTGTATAATTTGTATGATCTTGTTTGATCCTGTATGGTCCTGTATAATTTGTTTAAATGAATAGTTTAAACTATTGGTAATTGATTTAAGTCTTTCACAAGTCTGTTTTATGTGACGATAATGATGAAAATATACAGCAAAAACCTCAAAAAAATAATATGGAGGGGCGAGGGGTGAACGCTTTCTTAAAAAATATAGGTGTTCCCTAATTTATTTATAGCTATATGCAAAAATTTTCGATGCATTAAGAAACGCTGAAATTAATTTTTTAAAAGTTTCTGTACCAATGAAAAGTATGTTTGAATGAATCGAATTTGAACGAAACAACGTCGGTCGGTGCATCGGCTGGACTAGCCGACCTTTGCGAGCGCGCGAGGAAGATTTCGCTCGGATATCTTCGCATAACTACATAACTATTTTCAGTCCCAAAATGCCAAACAACATTTTTATCTGAAAAGAATCAAGCTTTCGTTTAAAAAAATACTTAAAAAAAGTGCCCGAAGAGTAGAAAATGTTATATAAGCATTTAAAATGGCAAATTATTTATAAAAATTAAAAAATGAATAACAATATATTTCACAGAATGAAAGAGCATAAAAAACCATTGAGGAATCACTCATAGAAAATTCAATTCTTATTTGTAGAAAGGAAGTTATGTTATTTTAATAATAATTAAATATTATTTTAATTTTAGAGAAAAATGTGCAATACAAAAAAGATGTATCTTCAAAGGAACTAAACTCTACAACTTTTCTTGAGGACATTTTCCCATAAAACTAATATTTTTTTATTATATTTCATAACAACGTTTTTGAAGTTTAAAATATTAATACAACATTTTCTATTCATTTAGCCATGAAATACTTGTAGTTCCCGGAAGTTGGAATCGTAAACTTAATAATTAAAATAATAAATAAAGTTGTGCTGAATTACTATAGACTTTATAATTTGTGCTTGAAAAATACAACACTTTTCAATTTAGCAAAATTATGTGAGATCAACAGTACTTACATTTTAAAACCAAAAAACACCTCCAAAAAGGCGTTCTTTCAATAAAGAGAAGCTCGAATTTTCGACATTTTTACTCGCACGCTGTTATGCACCTAATTAAAACTTGTGTTTTAATCAAGTGTTTTTTAAACGTTTTAAATTATATTTACGATGAAAATAATAATTTTGGTTTAAGAAAATTATTTCCGGTTCATTTTTTTGTTTTAAACATATTTTAGCGTGTTTCTCCAAATGCAGCTCCTTGCTTTTTTTAAAAATATTTTTAGAAAAAGCTTGATTTTTCCCTTGAAAATCACCTAGGGTTCAAAGTGGATATAAGATTATTATTGGACTTAACATAGGGCTCTTGCGCGTGGCTGCCGAGCCGCGAACTGCTATAGTGTAACTAAGCACCTCGTCGATCTTATTTTGAACATTAATAATATTATTAATGATTTTTAATCTAGAACCCGGGGGGAAATTTAAGTCGGGGGCTGGCCAGTCTACGGCTGGAGAGCCCGGTTTCAAGCCAGGAGCTGGCCGGGGAACCCGACTTTAAGTCGGGCTGTCTCCAGGGTTTCTGGTCGGAATCCGGCCAGCATCGTCACGCTGCTCCACACGCACTCCACACGCCCTGAACAAAGGAAACATTAGCTCTTTTCACGTAGTCGTTGAGAGACAAAAATGGTATTTAACAAATTAATATTAATAGATTCCAAGTATTTTGACCTCAAATATTAATAGTGATGTTTAGGGTAAATACATACGATACATTTTTAAGCATTATATTACAAATAAAATTTTCAACGCTGCGGGGCACAGTGGGAGGAAATGCACTTTTTTTTGTTCAAAAATGTCCGCAGCCTTCAATTTTCGTCCAATTTTTAATTTTTTTTTAAATTAAAGTTGATTAAATTTTGAAGACCTTGACGCTCTGATTTTTTGTCTTCTACTTGTTTATTAATAATTTTTTCACTCCAAGTATGGAAAAACTCAAATTTTTTACATAACAATTTTTTACGCTTTAATAACTGATTAATGGACATACGTGAAAATTGTACTGACCTCGAAGTAAGAGAGGCTTTTTTACGCTCGCTAAATCTATGTGTTAGGAAGAAAGTATCAGAATTCAATAATTCAATTTGTCCTTCCGATGAAAATGAAAATATGAATGATTTCCCGATTCCTTACACATCAGAAGAAGCTTTGGCGTTCATAGAGTAAGCTGAGTGGTCTAAAAGTCAGTATCACATGACCCATATGCAGGCAAAAAAGAGAAATGCTGACATTTACCCAGCATGCGACAATTTGGCAAAAGCTAAATAAGAATATTATCCAGATTCAAGGTAACGGAAAAGGGGTTCACAATCGGTTTAAAATTTTATTAGATCATACGATATCTCGGATTTTTTAAAATCGTGATATATCTCTTCCATTTACGATCATAAGGAAACTTCATAACTTGAAGTTAATTGTGAAATACGGTTGTGATAGTTCTTCAAGCCAAAGCAAGTACAAGCAAAAGAAACATGATCGATATATGGTGGATAATAGTATCTTCACGGTTTCAATGGTACCACTACGACTTCACTTAGAGAATTTAGTAACTTCTGTAGTATGGCAAAATCCTAATCCATCGTCAACATCATATTGCAGGCCAATACTATATGAATTCGCAAAAGAAACACCAGAAAAAACCAATTCAGTAATATCATCACTTCAAAAAGAAATCGATAAAATGAAGTCCACAATAATAAAGAACGATTGCGGTACTTTTGTAATAAAACCTGATATGATGTTGACGATGCTCGATCAAAAAGTTTGCCAGGCTCTTTCTGGAACTTTATCATCTATGACTTAGATAGTGTCTAAGGCAAAGTTATAGATATGAAGTCATATAATTATGGATTGTCAACACTACATGCTAGGATTCACTTTATGGGAAATCTTTTACGTGCAGCCTATCGACTCAATTTTAAGAAATGGCGAGTAGATACGGATGTATATAAAGATTTGCAAAAGAAGGCAAAGACACGAATTTGCAAAGCTTTTCATCAGAAGAGAGGATTCGTAATAGATGGAGTAAAACAAGGCTCAGGCACATCCAATGACGGGAATACCGCAAGAAGGTTTTTTGCAGACCCTGAAATAGCTGCAGAAATTACAGGGAAAGACTTGGAGTTAGTGGAAAAATTTGCGTACATTCTGCATAATTTAACAAGTACAGAGCCAACTGACTTGGAAATATTTGAAATATATACTATGGAAATCACAAAACTGTACGTACGTTTATACCCTTGGTACTATATGCCTGTGAGTGTCCATAAGATATTATTGAATTGAGATGATGTTACGAAACATTTTCCATTGCCGATTGGACAGTTTTCCGAAATAGCAGGTGAAGCTCGGAATAAAGACTACAGGAATATTCGAGAGTTCAATTCACGCAAGTTTTCTCGTATTGCTACTAACACTGATTTAGCACACAAACTGTTAATGAGTTCAGATCCATGTATCAGTTACGAAAGAAGAAATATTTCAAAATTCTGAAATTTATGAAAAAGTACTTATTTTTCTGCATTCATTGCCAATCCCGTTTTCTGATATGAATCTCTGCAAACTTAGGGGTTTGCCTATGAAGTATGTGGGTTATTGTTAAAAGATTGTGTAAATCTTAGCATGTAGTGTTATGATTCATTCTAAATCCATTGCGATTGAAACCCCGACTTTTTGTAAGTGAAACTGCCAAAATTTGGAATTTGTTTATCTAAATTGTTTATAAAGATTTAAGTTATATTTTACTGAATATTATAAAAGATATATTTTTCAGGGATGTCAGTGTAGCCATTCTAGCGATTGAAGAAAAGTAAAATTTGATAAAACCTTAAATTTCATGTCATTTGTTTATAAAAATTTAAATTGTTATATTTGACGAAATATTATTGAATATTTATTATTTTAAGAAATACCTGAAATCGTTCTGGCGATTGAAGGAAATTATCATTTGAAGAATCTGAAATTTTAATATTTTTCAATAAGAATTGTTTATAATAATGGTTATTAAAAACTTTTAAATTATTTTTTTAACTATATGTCATTCCTGCATTAATATGGAGCACTTTTAGTAAACAGAATTTTTTTTTACCGATAATAAGACTATTTGCTAATTTGTTCATAAAATTTGTTTATAACAAATAAATGGACTAATAAGAAAATTATTTGTATTTTGTGTGTCCCTAAACATTTATTTAAGACAATATAAAGTTTACCTAATCAGTTATTAAAGCGTAAAAAATTGTTATGTAAAAGATTTCAGTTTTTGCATACTTTAAGTAAAAAAATTATTAATAAAAAAGTAGAAGAGAAAAAAGTTCAGAGCGTCAAGCTTGTCAGAATTTCATGAACTTTAATTTAAAAAAAAAATTAAAAATCGGACCAAAATTGAAGGCTCTGGGCATTTTTGAACGAAAAATGTGCATTTCTTCCCACTGTGCGGGATATCGAACCTGCATATCTATACCTAAATCTATCGCCTAATAGTCGGTAGTGCTAGCCATTTCGCTAAACCGACAAGTTGAAATTCGGTGCAAAAACCATCCTCGTAAGCTACAGTTCAAAAAAGTTGAAGTAAATTTAAAGCTCTGTTTTTCTAATTATTTATTATTATATGACGTTTTGTAAATGTGAAATGCAATAACTTTTAACAGGAATACCAATAAAATAATTCAAAAAGAAATAATTTAAATCGACTACAATTTTTCTTCTCGTAATATTTCGTTTCTTGCTGTTGTAGACTACTTTACAAGTTTTATTGAATTTTGGTCAGAAATTCATTGTTTTTAAGTATGAACTCATGAAACCTTAAAATTTGTGGTGTAAAAAAATATTCAGCCTATATATTTCCTATATTTACACGCATGGAACATCCATGCGAGTCCCTGCCGAGAACCCTCATCCTAAGAGGGCTCAGCTGGGCTTTTCCACGCGGGTTTAATAATTTGTAGTTGTTTTCAAGTAAAAGACTTTGAATATTTAATAATAAAATACAGCTCATTAAAAGTGATTTGCCCGATTTTCCCGATCAGAGTCCAGTCAGACACCGACTGGGGTTATGAAATAAATTTTGCCTAGCCAGTCTCCGACCAGTGCACGGCTACGCTCTTAAAAACAAACATATCCTGGCCAGCCCCCGATCAAAAACCTTGTTGTAACAGGGCTAGCCCGAGCTATTTCCACACGGTAAATTGTAGCATTAAATTTGAAATTAGCGATCTCGAAGAACCGTATGTACTAACTGACATGCAAATCGGTAAAGTTTTAAAATTCTGTTCGCCATATTGGACCTTTTATTTTTATTTTAAAATCAGAGACCTCGAAAACCCCATTGTACCAAGTCATGTGTTTGCACTTTGCAGCTTTATAAAAATCTATTCCCACAATCGAAATTATCTTTTATGAGATTTAGCCTTGTCAATTTTCGGTTGAAGTACATATATTGCAGGTTTGTAATTACTATTCTTTTTATTATTCATTGATTTTATTTTAATTATAAATTGATTTTTATGTGAACTGACTACTTTGTTTATTTCAAATAGTCCAAACAAAGAATATTTTTGTCAGAAATAGTATTTTTTGAAATGATTGGAAACAGTTCTCATATGGATTCAGCTTGCTGAATTAGTTGAATTTCTCCTTTTGAGTGGCTTGCTAAATTTCATTATTTACACTGATATTACATTTTTTCAAATTAATTCAATCAAGCCGAGAAGAAAGAGCTTGGGTCATCGTTGTCGCAATCCTTTTTTGAAGTTTGGGGACAAGAACAAACTATTTACTTTAAAAACAATTTTTATCACTCTTAAAAAGAAATTTCCAGGCATACAAGTCGATATAAAACTATGTGTAGAATGCAAAAAGGAAATGTCAAGAGTTTGCATTTCTATCCCCCGTGTATGATCACAGTGACCCAATAATAGGAAATTCTCCCGACATTTCGAACAATAATATGAATGCTTGTTCTATTCTGAAAAATTTAAACCACTATTATAAAATTGATGAGAAGCAGTTTTAACCAATACAAAATTATAAAAATATATATAAACACTTATAAAAGTTAATAAGTTAAAAAATAGGTATTAAAAAATGTTTAATAACATTAAACAATAACAATACAATAACAATAAAAAAATAAAATAACATGAAAAAATTTTTAAAACCACTTTTTTTCAAGAATTGAGAATTCCGCCGAAAGTTATTTATAGTACACAAAAATTCGAACAACTTATCCACATGACTTTTTTCACCCATTAACGCCCGAAATGCCACTTTTCCAATGCTCTTCTCAGAGGCTTTGTTCACTATTAAAACGTTTTAAAAAAATCCCAAATAATCATTTCTGATGTAAAATTGTATGAAATTTTCAAATATATTATTTAAACTTATAAGTGAGATTGGATCCTAAACTTGACACTTTATGAATAGGTTTCCCAAAATTCAAAATAGCGAAATCCAATGTGGCGGCAAAAAGCCAAAAGTTCTATGCTATTGTCATAACTTACGAATAATAAAACCTTTCATTAGATTTTCATGAAAAGTTTTATACGAGGATTTTTTGGGACGCTGATCACGAATGTGCCATCAGATTTTTTAAATTTTAAGATGGCGGATCGAATATGGCTGCCAAAAATATGAAATATTATTTATTTCTTATAAAATTTTGTATACAGGGCTGCCTTATTGGATCCACCATATTGAAATGGGAAAATCTAGTGGCAGATTCGTGATCAGTGACCCAAAAAAACCCGTATATGCATTTTAACGAAAATCTAATGAAAGGTCTTATCATTCGTAAAAGTAATGAAAATGGGAAAAGTCAATAAAAGAAAAACGTAACTTTTTGTGGCCATGCAAGGGTCATTAGTACAACATTCAAAATTATTGAGGGAAAATGAAAAAATCATTTTCATATTGTGTGTCATTCGCACCAAATAGCATTAGACTACGCTGCCCACGCTAGAGGCCCACACGGGAAAAAAATGTGGCTGTGGCAGGGAAATGTTTCCGTAGGACAGCTAAATCGTATAGCTAGAAACGTAACG
>JAAAKG020132558.1:0-14468 GCA_010014905.2 Druon quercuslanigerum
TGGGTTCCGAACCACCAGAACCTCGGTAAAGGTACATAGAAAAATTTCCAGAGGTACCGGCTCAGGGATCGAACCCCTGACCTCTGAGGTGAAGTCCGAGCATCTAATTATTATTATTATTATTATTTATATCTTATCAGCGTCATGGGGGCTTAAACTTTTTGAGGCCCGGAGAATCCCCTCCCCCCTAAAATGTAATTTTTAAATTTTTTTCTAGTAAACTATGAAAAATATCGCAGAAGAACATTTTGAATAGAAGTTTTTTAGACGTGCAAACTTTTATCTTAATATTTTGTTGTATCTCTCATTGTTCTCAAGTAAAAGTAAAAAATTCGATTGTTAGAAAAAAAAAAAAGTTATTTAGCAAGCATCACATTTACAAGATATCGTCATTATCACAGTAAAAGTTCAAAAGAAATGAAAAAAATAAAAGGTGAGTTTTTTGATAAAATCGAACTTGAATTTTTCCAGAGGAACCGCTGCCATTATTTCAATTTAAGCCTTTTTTCAATTATCCGGCGAATTTTTGAAAGAAGCCGACGAATGATATTAGAATCAAGAAGAAAATAATAAATCTCCCAATTAGGCTAAAAGTTAGAGATTTAAAAAAAAATCGGGTTTATTGAAAAACAAAGCCCAAAATTCATATACGCATAACTTTTGCGAAATATTTTTTTTGCAAATCAGAAAACAAGTATCCCGTAATTTCCTCTAAAAAACAACACGTTTTTTTTCGTTGAAATTTTCACTCTTTGGTTAAAAGTTGATTTATTTCCAGAAAAATTATTTTTTTTTTGGCTGAAAATTAATATTCTTAACTGAAAATGAAACTATTTTGTTATCAGTTGGATCCATTGGTCGAAAATTACTTTTTTGTTGAAAATTCATATTCTCGGGTTGAAAATTCCACTGTTTTGCAGAAAATTATCTTTTTTGGCTTGAAAATTCAACAATTTGGTAGACGATTAAGCTATTTGCTATCAAATTAAACTGTTTCGTAGAAAATTCTTCTTTTTTAAGTAAATACTCATATTCTGAGGTTATAAATTCCTGTTTTGTACAAAATTTGTCTTTTTGGCTTGTAAAATTCAAAAATTTGGTAGAAGATTTAACTATTAGCTTTCAAATTCGTTTTTTATTCAAAATTCATATTCTAGAGTTGAAAATTCAACCGTTTTGGAAAAATTGTCTTTTTGCCTTGAAAATTAAACAATTTCATTCAAGATTCAACTATTTGCTATAAAATTAAACTGTTTTGTAGAAAATTTGTTTTTTTTTGTTCGGTTGAAAATCAATCTTCTTAGGTTTAGGATTCAACTATTTTGTAAGAAATTCGTCCGTTTTGGTTTAGCTCAACTGTTTTTTATTTAAAATGAAAATCTTTTCTTGTTTAAAAGATCAACTATTAGATTTTTTGTTGAGACTTCACCTTTATTTTGTTTTCATGGACCCTAAAGAGGAGGAGAATAGTGTCTTTAAAGTCATTTTATTTAAAATAGTGGACAAAATGGTGTATTCGTTTAAAAAAAGTGTTAAATAGTGTCAATGGTGTGGTGAGTCCGAGGCCTGCCAACTTGTAAATCCACGCCTGATTAGAGTAATAATTTGAAAAATTGTAGTCGTATAAAATTATATAAAATATACCTGCGTGCCCGAAATTCAAAGCTACTGCGACGTCTTTCGATAGAGTCATCACTGGTAAGAGCCTCTAGGACTTCTAAACTATCTGAAGATTTGGAAACTCGGTTGATCGACTTTGAAATCGAATTCGAAAACCTCCTCGTCGTTGGCTTTGTCTCTTCATTTTCCACAAGTTTATCGAAGCACTCAGTGGACTTTGAAAACCAAGGTAGTGAGTTTTCCAGACTGTCGGGTGATTTTGAAAGGCGATTAGACGATGATCTTCTACGCGGTATTTTAATTTCCATTTTTTCTGATGCGTCTGAACCCCTGGATGTTCGATATGAAGGCCTTTAATGAAAAAAATAGATAATTATTTAAAGAAGAAATACGTATAACTTATTCAGGATATCTACTTATACTCCGAGCAAAAAACTCCTTGGCATTTTCCGGTTTCCTCTAGGAATCTCAACATTTTGCCAGACATAATTTTTCATAGTGCAGAACCATTAAAGTATTTGGCATTTTTAAAACAATCGAATCGGAATATGTACTCCAATTTGAAATACGATTTCGTGAGTTTATTATAAATAAATTTTTCTTTCAGACCTTGTGAATATATAAATATGTAAAAATAGGAATACTTATACATAAAATGGAATAACTGTTTCATGCATTTGTGAAAGTAACTAAGGCGAGAAGGAAGGAAGTAATGAGATTTTTCATGAAAACAGGAAAATATATTCTCTTACGTGGAATTCATGTAGGTACTTTATTGAGTTCAATTTAAAATGCTTAGAATTCTTCAACTTTCAAGTGAAAGTATTGCATTTTCAACAAGATAGATGAACTTCTAACTGAAAATATAGCTTTTCAACAAAAAGTGGAATATTTCAATTTTCAACCAAAGATTAAATAGTTAAACTATTAGTTTAAGAAATAAATTTTAAAGCAAAGTCTGGCTGTAATACTTGATTAAAAGTTAAACGAGATTCTTAAAAAATCATCATTTCAGTTGTAAGTTCATCTTTTTGGTTTAAATATTTTTTCAAATTAATTTTCTTAACTGAAAATTTAACAATTTCGTAAATAATTCTTAAAAAATGAATCAAACTTTGTAAGAAAATAAAGGAAAGTTGAAATAAAATTGCCAATTTTAGATGTTTCTAGGGATTTTTCAATTAAAAAAAGAGGGAAACAGGGGAAGGTATGTGCTGCATGGAAAATAAAATTGGTTTATACTTGAAACACAAGTTGCTTATCCCCCCCCACCCGTAATTTCTAATAGTAGAAAAAAAAATTTACCTTCGCACAACTGGTCGATTTTCTTGATGTTGATCTTCATTTTCAAACGTGTCAGCAAATGTCCTGGAGGGTGTAGAGTCCAGACTATCTGGAGAAAGCGAAACAACACTGCTGGGCTTCCTGGGAAGTTTGGCTTCCAATTCCTCAAAAATGTCCGAATTTCGTGAGAGTCTACTGGAGGATTTTCGCAAAATCGATACGCTCTTTGACTCGACTGTAGAACTAGTGTTGCTACTGTTCGCACTGCCACTGGTTAATTCCAAACTGTCCAGGGTGTCTGAACTTTCGTCTATTGTTGGCGGAATATTGGCTGGGACATCATTGTTTTGACCCGCAGAACGTTTCGGCGGCCGCCTGTTCTTTGGTCGAACTGATATTCTGTGATGGGCTGCTGTGTGACTCAAACTCGCAGTCTCTAGTTGTGCTGAAGAAAGTTAAAACAATTCATAACAAGAACAGATTTAAAACTGGAAAGTGGACATTCAAAAATTGCGTAGTCATCTTTGTTATCAGAAATTCAACTACTTTGTTAAGAATACATTTTTTATTTGAGGTTTTATCTCTTTGGTTGAAAATCTAACTATTCTGATGAAAAATGTAACTATTTCGTTAAAAATTTATATTTTTTATTAGTTGAAAGTTCAACTTTTTGGTTGAAAATTGATGTATTTCTTTGAAAATTCATTTATTTTGTTAAAAATTCGTATTTTTTTTATAGAAATTAATTCTTCTTAGTTGAAAATTTATACTTTTTAGTTAAAGAAAACTTAAAGCTAAACTACTTTGTAAAAAAATGATTTTTTTATCAAGGATTTCTTAATTGCAGTTGAAAATTGAACTATTTGCTATTTAGTGAACTTCTAATGTTAAAAATTCTAATTTTTCGTAGAAAATTCATCTTTTTGGCTTGAAAATTCAACAATCTGGTAGAAAATTAAACTAATTGCTCGAAAAATCATAATTCTGGATTGAAACTTCATCTTTCTGGAAGATCATCCTTTTGGGTACAAAATTAGTTTTGTTTGTTGAAAGTTTAACTTTTTGGTTAAGAATTCGTCTTTCTTTATTGAAATATATATTTCTTGTCATAAGTTCACCATTTCCGATTTAAAAGTGCACTGTTTTCTAAAACATTCGACATTTATCCTAAAAAAATTGACTCTTTTGTTGAAAATTCATGCGTCACTGTGGAAAAGTCATCTTTCTTAGTTGAAAATGCACTTTTTTGACGAAAATTCAACGGTCTTATAAAAAATGTATCATTTCGTATTAAAAACTTCAACTATTTGATTGAATGTTTATATTTTGTGTTTAAAAATACGATCAATTGATTTGAAATGTATTTTTGTATACTGAAAATTGAACTATTTGGTTAGAAATTTAACTATTTTATTTAAGTTATCATTTTTCTGCAAAAATTTACCTATGTTGTTGAAAATTCATATCTTACGGTAAAAAACTTATCCGTCTTGGTTGAAAAGTATCTTTTTGGTTAAAAATTCAACTGTTTTCGAAAGAAATTTGTATGTTTGCGTTGAAAATTCATCTCTTTGGAAAGACATTTTTGTTGTTGTTGAAAATTCAACTATTTTTCTGGAAATGCAACATATTTCTGCTTCGAATATTAGGAATTTAAAGTGTTTCGTTCAACGGCAACGTTACTTTCGAGGCAAGAGGAGGTAAAAAAGCCAAAAATAGGAAACATAGTTTGTGGATGGTCAATAACTCGTTCTGTCAAAACAGGAGAAATATGGTGATTTTTCACGATAAAAGCGGAATATATTCTTTTGAATAAAATTATGGAATAGCAACCATATTAAATTCAATATAAAAAAATATTAATTTTCTACTGAAAGAGATTCAGAAACACGTGAGCTTGGGAGCAAACTTTGGTTTATTTTTAAATGGTGATCTTGAAATGGTGAAAAATACATTTTCAGTAAAATAGGTGGATCTTCTCCACAATCTCATCTCAATAAAAAATTGCAACAAAAATCTATAAATTTTAGTTTAAAAAAATTAAGTTTCAACAAAAAAACGTATTTTTAGTAAAATAATGAAATCTTCAACCAAACAGTAGAATTTAAAATCAAAAGAGATTAATTCTGGAGCAAAAATATAATAGTAACTTTTAAATTAAAAATAATTAACTTTCAACGAATAAAAATTAAAATTTTCTTCCTGCGTTCTATTATTTTAGTTCGCATTTAAGCGAGGGAAAGAGTGCAAAATCTGTATTTTGATGCTTTATTTGCAAAATCAAATCACAATTTTTCTATTTTACAAGCATTTAAAAAATTGGTTTTCGCATCTTTTTCAATGCAAGTTATCACAGAAATATGACGTAGTGTTTGAACGGCCTCAAATTCTTATCTTCAGAAACGAAAAAGATTTTTTAGTTCAAAGATCAATTAACTACTTACGCAAATCCTCTTTTGGCGTTGAAGCAATTTGTTCAGTGGAACCCTTTATCGATTTCGTTATCTGTGCAGAACAAAAAACAGAAATTAATGATCAAAACTTTATCAGGTAGTCAACTTGAAAATTATCGATCGGTTTCCTCTGCTTCTAGATTAGTTACTTTTCTGCTCTTAGAAGAGATGTACCACCTTCTTATATCCTAAAGTAATCTAGCTTTCTCAAAGAGGAAATCACTCTCTTGTCTGTCAAGCACTATCCTCATCTCCTGAAGAGTAACACTTCGACTTGCGAGAGTAGGGCATCACCATTTTGGGATATCGCCACTTCTTGAAATGAAGATGTCCCACTATGATTCTGACAAGTGGATCTTGAAAAAATCGAAGAAAGCTATCAGGTACACATTTATTTAGAACATTTAAGTGGAAGATATTCTATAATATGCACGAGCAATTTATTTTAACTTCAAGAGAATTGATCTCTTTTCAACGGAGAAAATACACGCTCGACTTGCACTGGAAACTGATCCACATCATACGATTTATTCTACTTGCGCAATAAGTAGTCTACAATCGGTTATTAGACTGTTGAACAATAAAATACTTTCCTTGAGAACAATAACATACGGGAATCAGTCAACAGTGTGTGTGCAGAATTCGTTTAAAATCGCTTCATTAAGTTAAGCGAAAATAATATAATTTTTATGAATGGACTTAAATTTAAAAGTAATCTTTTGAAAGAAATTCAGACTGGCCGCAAAACTTCGTTTTTTAAATTCCCTGGCCATTACTATTTAAAGACCAAAGTTCTAATCTTATAAAGTTGTTGATATGGAACCTTTTATAAATGGATTAAAATAACTTCAAATTTAAATTTATACATTTTTAATGTATTTTTTCTTAGGACTTCCACAGCCTAATTACAGTAAGTTTGAAATAAGTGTAGAAGAACTGAAGGGAATGTAAAACAATCTAATTCACGATTAATTATTAAGAATTCAGGATGAATTTGCAATTAATTCAAATGAATTGCAAAAACTATTTGAAAATCTCTTCAAATATTCGGAACCCTACGACCTACATGCCTCACTTCTCGTGAATAAATTGTTTGAAATCTATTAAAATATTGTAAAGCCCCGTAAATTTCTATAAAATCTGATAATATTTCCTAGAATCATGAAAAATGTATGAAAATTTGATACAATCCCATGAAATAATTTTAAATATCTTGAAACATTATATTATAATTGGTAAAATCGTTCTGTAACTTCGAAATGCTACGACATTCTTTACAACTAAATGCAAAAATTATTTAAAAATACCCGAAAATCTTTAAAATTCTTTGAATTTCCTAAAAATTATATAAATCAACTAAAATGCTACGGAAGCTTTTAAATATCCTCCAAATTTGGAAATAACTTAAAATATTTAAAAACATTTGAAAGCCTAAAAAATCCCTAATCTTCCGAAATTCTTCAAAACCTCATGGAAATTGTTTAAATCGCTTAAAATTATTCAAATTCTTTGAAATACCCTCGAATTGTTGAATGACCTCGAAAATTCCTTGGAAGTTTTAAAAATACCCTCAAATTTTGAGAATTTTTTGGAGTACCATCAAATTATTGAAATCTATTAAAAATTCCTTTGTATCTTTTAAAACACCCTGAAACAATTCAAAATCTTTTAAATGTTTTGAAATCCCTTGAAACTTTTTAAAGCTCTTGAAAATTCCTTAAAATCGTTAAGAATACTCTAAAAGCTCTAAAATCCTTTATATCCCTTAAAATTATTGAAGTACATTAAAAGTTGTTTGTAATATTTTAAGAAACCCCAACATATTTCAAATCAAATAACTAAATAGTTTAATTTTCCCAAAATAGTTCAATTTTTAACAAAATTAGCAAATTTTCAACCAAATGCTTGGATTTGCTACCATGTTAAACCAAAAAGACGAACTTTCGACAAAAAAGTTAATTTCTGAGAAAAAAGTTAAAATTTCTACCAAAGAAATGCATTATCAAATAAAATTATGAATCTTCAACCAAACTGAATTTTTAACAAAGTAGTTCAATTTTTAATCAAATGACTAAAACCTCTACAGAAATTTTTTTGCGACAAAAGATGAATTCTTAACGAAAAATATGATAAGTAATATCATTCCAAACGTAAAATATTTTTCTTTTAAATTCAGCACAGTTCAATTCAACAAAACAGCTGAATCCTGAACGAAATCACATTAGTTTTCCATCAAAATAGTTGAATTTTTAACAAGAAACATGAATTTTATACCAAGTACTTCAAATTTCAACCAAGACAGCTGAATGCTGAACGAAAAAAGAATAATTTTCTATACATAAATGACCCATAAACCTTTCCTGATAAGAGATATAAAAAAGATACAAAGAATTTTGAAACTAACTAGCATTACAGTTTCAAATTACTGTAAAAATCGTAAATAAGTTAAGTTACAAGTTACTTTTTAAAATAAGAACAAAGTTGCCCTAAAAGTTACAAGTAACGTAACTTTTCAGTAACTTAGTTACTCGTAGCAAGTTACTAATCCAACTCTAGCAGAAAACGCCTATTTTTGGGATGTATTCCCCTCTAACTATTAACAACAAAATTTCAGGATAAAACTTATCATATCGTTAAGTTCGAAAGACTTTAAGCTTTCAGATGCTTTTTATTAAACTAAAGACTTTAGTTGTTTGATGAAGGAGCTCATAAATAGTGGAGATTATAAACTAGCCAGTGGGTACAAATTATCAGAAGATTGTGAAAGAGGGCCTATTTGCAGGTCTGCTCGATAGTATCTGCTTTTCCCGTGATCACTATGAAGTATGTGATATGTCCTGTGTATCTGGTACGATGCACGCGAATTCTAACGGTATGGTCTGTCAAGTCGCCAAGTGCGGCCACTTAACCGCCATCGGTAAAACCGGTTGCAGGTGCCAACGAAACTGGCTGACAAGCACTTGGCAACTTTGTTTGTATACGAAATGAGCTTCTTCAATAAAAAGTTCTAAGGATCTTACAAGAAATTACATTGTTTTTTTTTTTTTATAAATTCAGAAACCGTTACGACTACTCCTTGAATTTAATTTAATTTTTTGTCAAAGGAAAATGTTTACTAGAGAGGATTCTTTAACAGGGTTGCTACAGTATCCCAATTTCGAAATTCCCTGAATTTCCCTGACTTTTCCATGAACAATTATTTATTTTTCCTGACCGTCTAAATTTTTCTTTTAGGTATAAGAACACCCTCACTCCTAGAAGACCAATAACGTGAATGCAAAAAAAAGCTTGTTTCTAAAATTACTTTAATCACTTTTAGTGATAACAGTTATACACTGTATAAAGGATCATCTACAAATTACGAAAACATGCGTAACATAATGAATTTTCCACCAAATAGCTGAGTTTTTAATTAAAAAAGATAAATTTTGAAACCAAAAATGAAATAATTAAATTTTCATTTAAAAAATTAACTTTCAGCCAAGAATTATTAAATTGTCAACAAAATGGTTTAACTGTCAACCAACCTAATGAATCTTTAATAAAAAATAAAATGTCAAGGAACACAAATAATTGTTAATATCTTCAACAAACAATATTTTGATTTTTAATAAAAAGCAGTCGAATTAAACAAAAAAAAAAAACATTTTTCAAGATAGTAGTTGAATCTTCAACAGAAACAGACAAATTTTCGAACCAAAAAATGGAATTTAAACTAACGAAAACCTGTTCAGTCAATAAAGAAAAAAATTCCTATACAAAATGTTAAAATTTTCAACCCAAAAAGATGAATTTTACACAAAAATAATTGGATTTTCAATCCTAAAAACACAGGATGAAAAAAATAATTGACTACTAAAAAAGATAAATTTTCAAGCAAAAATAAAAGTTTCATTTGCAGTTTAAGTGATTAATTTCATTAACAAATGATTTAATTATGTAAAATGATGAATCTCCAACAAAAAATTAATTTATAACCAAACAGTTTTATTTTCAACCCAAATGATGAACTTTCTATCAAAAAACCATAAAATTTTAAACAAAATTCATGAATTTTCAAGTAAGTAATAAATTTTCCAAAAAACTGAACCTTCAACCAAAAAATGAATTGTTTAACAAACAGATGAGCTTTAAAATGAAAAAGACTAATTTTCAAACCAAAAAGAGGAACTTTATACATAACAGTTGGATTTTGAATCAAGAAAGTTTTATCAGTTAACAAAGAAAAAAAAATGTCATCCAAACTGTTAAATTTTTTGAACCAAAGAGAAGACTGACCTGGAAAACAGTTGAGCTTTCAACACAAAGATATGAATGTTTAATAAAATAGTTCAATTTTCTATTCAAAAATATGAATTTACTACCAAAATAATTAAATTTTTAACAAAAAAGGACACCGTTTTAAGCAAAAATGGAATACTAACATTTTCTGTTTAAAAAATAAATTTTTAAATAAAAAAATCGAATTTTCAACCAAACAAATGAAGTTTTATGATGATGAATCTTCAGCCAATAAAAATCAATTTTTAACCAAATAGTGGAGCTATCAACCCAACAGATTAATTTTGTACCAAAAAGGACAAATTAACAACAAAATACATGAATTTCAACTAAAAAAGATCAGTTTCTTGTGAAAAATAGAATAATTAACTTTTCACTTAGACATTTTTTTTAAATTCTAACAAAATAGTTAAATTTTTAACCAAAAAATTAATTTTTAGCTCAAAAGATAAATTTTCAACTAATGAGATTATTTTTCTACCAAAAAAGAATTTTTAACGAAATAGTTACATTTTCAACTAAACAGAATTTTAAAAACTTTGATTCAAACTTATATAATTTCTCCGTATCTCATACTGGCAGCAAATTAATTATGATGTGTCAATGTTGTGATTATAAGTAACTGATTAAGTTACCGCAAAAGTTCAAGTTCATAAATAAAAATCATATTTGGGTGCCAACAAAGTGAATTTTACAAAAGACTTCAACAAACTAGAATTTAAATTTCATTTAATTTAAAAGAGATTTGGCGAGAGTTAGCTTTTGTTGCATATGGTACATTGGAAATCCCATTTAAGTGTAGTTTCAGGCATGGGCCTAAATGACCTTCACTTAAATTGAACACATCATTCGCTTGGTCCGAACGTAAACATGCAAGGCCGCGTGAATCACTTATTTTGGAAATGGGCGCATGATGCAACCTAAAAAAAGAAATGTGCTTAGTGCGGCCCTCATGCTGTTTGTCACACTTGACTGAGCAGAGCCTCTCTTTTTTTTTTAACCCCTCTCACCGCCTCTAACCACGAGACCGCTGAGGCCGAAATTCTAGGAAAAACTTATATGGGAGATAAATAAATGGGATTCCCAGTGTACTCTGCGCTTAGCCTAAAATAAACTATTCAAATACTATTTGATCTAAAATTACGAAATAACCCTATTGATAATTCTCATTGTTTTCAACTCTACCTCCACACAATCGCTTTTCCTACGACTGATCGTAGGAAGACGTTGTCTGCTCTCAGCCTTCGACCTAGTTTGTATCTCGATACCGTTCTTCTTCACCTCACTGTAGATATCGTAGGCGGGTTCTTTGCTTCCATAGACGCCGATCGTGATCTTCGGAGGCGAGCTCTTGCGGTTCTCTTGGTTTCGATCTTTGAGTCTTCGTCGCTCCACAGGATTAAGGTTCAGCTGCTCGATTATGGCTCTTATATTGTTCGATATGTTGCTTTCCCTCTGAGACACCACCATCATGTCAACAGCTTCTTCACGCCAGACTTTTGCACTAGGTCGACTTTCCTCTTTATTTTCCACGCTAGTCGACCAGGACAATCCGGAGAATAATTAGTATAACAAAACAGATAACAAGAGTCCTCTATGACTCCAAGACTGCAATACAATTACTGTTTTCTCAGGATTTCACGCGAACTCTGTCTACCCCGCCCTCGTTTCGTCGACCTAGCCGCTGGATCTTGATCGCTTCCCACGAATCAACCTTCCACCTCAAATATTCTCTGGATCAGGCACTACTCCTTTTCCAAAGAATAATACTTTCAATATGTTCAATAAGTTCAATAAGTTCAATGAGTAAATTCAAAAACTGTTCTTTCAAGGGAATTTACTCTGAGACTTCACAACGCAAAATGCAGTCAGAGCAGGGGAAATAGGTTAATTTGTTTTTAAATTGGGAAATAACTTCCTTTAAATGAAATTAATGTAGATGCCGTATTTAATTTAATATAAAACGTTATAAATTCCTAAGATTTCAAGTCAAAATATATTGCATTTTGAAACAAATACTTGTATTTATTAACAAAAGAGATGAATTTTCAATCAAAGAGTTGAATTTTCAAAAAAAAGAAAAAATTATTTTTCAACCAAGCAATTACAATCAATTAGTTTAACTTCTAAACAAAAGTGACGAATTTAAAAAAAATGGTTGTAACCAAAGAGTTAAAGGTTCAACAAAGAAGATTAATTTTCTGCAAAAAAATTAGTAATGGAATTTTCAACTAAAAAATATGAATTCTAAAAAAATGCAATAGTTGATATCTCCAGCAAAAATATTTTAATTTTAAATAAGTAACAGTTGAATTTAACAAAAAAAGACGATATTTTACCAGAGCAGTTGAGTTCTTAACCAAAAAGACAAATTTGCAACAAAAGAGTTGAATTGTCAACCAATAAGGTTAATTTTCAACACAAAAAAAAACGAAGAATTTTTTAATTGAATAGTTTAATCCTCAACCGCAACAGATTAATTTCCAACAAAATTGTAGAATTTAAACCAAAAAATATCACATTTCTACCAAAAGATATAAATTTGAAAACTAAAAAGACGAATTATCAACAAGAAAATTAATTTTCAACCAAATTAAAACATTTTTAAATAAACAAATATTAATTTTGATGTAAAAATGGATGCTAAATTTTTAGTTAAAAAAATTAAGTTTCAACAAAATAGATTTAAAGCTTTCACGATGATTCCTTAGAATAAACAAGATACATTTTGGTTTTCAATCGTGTAAACAATTTGTAGGCATGGACCTAGAATTTTTTTTAACAAATTTGTTTGCAGGTTTTTTTATGGCTTTTCGAAAATGTAAAAATTACGAACTTTATTTTTCATCTTAATTCGACTTATAAATATTTTTTTATCAAAACATATTTGTTAATGATTTGAAAAATAAATAAATTACTTTCTTAAACGAATAGATTTTTTTCAGTTCATAATGTAATACATTGTTCTCAGAAAATTTCCTCCTGAATGCAAAGTGAACAGCGTGTCTGATGAAAGTAGAAATTGTGGAAATTGTTTTGTCTTTTAAAACCCGAGGAAACGGAAATTGTCTTAGATTGTTAGATAAATTTGCAAATAAACTCGAAACGCCTGAAAGAATAGAGTGTTTCATAACTTTCTCGCTTTGCGTTAATTATTAATTACCCAGAACTTTTTGTAATTTTGCTGACAAGTCTGTCAACGCAATGGAAAACATTTGATTATCCATGTAAAAATGCAGATAAATAAAATTTTAGTTCTGCTGATAATAATAATAAATAAAAAACGGTATACAACTCAGGCCTGGTATCCACATTTAAGGTTGGAAGAAGTGACTTTCGGCTTTAAACTCGTAGAATCTATAATTTGGTTCATATACTTTGAAATATATTGCATATATTTAACTTTATATATAGTTTTACATTTAACACAATATAGAAATGTTACATAACAATCTAATTTCCCTTTTGATGAGTATTCCATTCAAAAGGAAGAATTTTCTGTCCAAATGCACGAATATTCAACAAAACAGTTGAATTTTTGATGAAAAAGATTACTTTTCTACCAAATAGAGGAGTGTGCAACAAAATGATTAAATTTTCAAGCCAATCGTAGATTTTGTGACCAAAAGAGATGAATTATAAACAAAAAATATAATAGTAGACTTTTCAATTTAAAGCGATTTAAATTTCAAACATAAAAGATGAATTTTAAACCAAAAAATATCAATTTCTACTAAGAGAAGAATTTTCAATCTGAGAAACATTACTAACCAACTAGTCGCACCTTAAAACAAAACAGATTAAAATTCAACCAAAAACAGTTGCATGAAAAAAATGCATTTTTTGAAAGGGCTTTAATTTTTAACAAAAACAAAGATACATTTTTAATTCAAAGAGAGAAATTTCATGTCCAAATGGACGAATATTCAACGAAACAGTTGAATTTTGGATGAAAAAGATTACTTTTCTACCAAATAGAGGAGTGTTCAACAAAATTATTAAATTTGCACGCCAATCGTACATTTTGTAACCAAAAGAGATGAATTCTAAATGAAAAATATAATAGTAGACTTTTCAATTTAAAGCGAATTAAATTTCAAAGATAAAAGATGAATTTTAAACCAAAAAATATCAATTTCTACTATGAGAAGAATTTTCAATCTAAGAAACATTACTAACCAAAAAGTCGCACTTTGAAACAAAACAGATTAAAATTCAACCAAAAACAGTTGCATGAAAAAAATGCATTTTTTGAAAGGTCTTTAATTTTTATCAAAACAAAAAGATAAATTTTCAATTTAAAGGGAGGGATTTTGTGTCTAAATGGAAGAATATTCAACAAAAACAGGAATTTGTAACCAAGTTAAAAAATCTAATTTTTTGGAAAACAGTTAACTTTTAAACCTAAAAAGATTAATTTTCAACAAAAAAGTTAATTTTCAATCTATAAATATGAATTTTAAGAAATAGATAATTTTTTAACAAAGAATAATTTGCAACCAAACATTCACAATTACAGCTATTTAGTTCCACTTTTTAGCAAAATATATGTTTTTTTAACGCTATACTTGAACTTTTTAATCACACAGTTTCAACCTAAAAAGAAAAATTTTCCACCAAACAGTTAAAAATAAATTTTTTAGCGGACAGTTTAATTTTCACCCAAAAGGTGGAATTTTCAAAAAGAATATGAATTTTCAAATAAAAACGTAATATTTCATATTTAAAAAAACGAATTTTGAACACAGTAGATAAATTTTAATTCAAAGAGATGAATTTTCAACAAAATAACAAAATTTTAAACAAATAGTTAAATTTTCAACATACAAA